>JAOEHY010005164.1:6959-18335 GCA_025447955.1 Psilopsiagon aurifrons
GTCTTCCGGAAAATATGTTTTCAATTTCTGTTTTGGAAAATCTTCAGTGAAGTTTGAGGTCTTTTTGTGAAGAGACACCTTTGAGTCCAATATTGTCATTCGGTCTTTTACAATGTGTACTGAATTGGGAAATTTATGCTTTTGTCCAAGTTCGATCTATTTTTAAAAGAGTAGCTAAAGGTAGATCTCCACTGCAGAAGAATACAGAACAAAGGTTGATAACCTCAGTCTGACTAGCATCTAGCGTGTGTCATTGTGCAGTCCTATACAGAGACACTAGCCGGTATCCCAAAATTCATATTAACCAAAACTGTTAAAATAGCTACCCTTTCTAACAGAGGCATTGAGAGAGAAATGAGTTTTCCAGAAATGATGATGAAAAGGAATAAAAAAAAAAAAAAGAATAATTTTAAAAAAAAAAGTTTCATCCCCAAAATTCATGCCTGGTGACTTAAGGGGATTGCTGGGGGATGCTAGGGAAGCAAACAGGAGAGGTGATCAACCATGTTGCCCAGAAGCTGGAACGGTTATGTGTTATCTCTTTCCAGTGTCTGACAGGAGGTCTACAGTTTGTGAGTGAGAATATGGTATTCTACATTTTGGGGCTGAAATAACAGAAGACTGCTTTTGTAAGTGAAAAAGCCAGAAAGCAGACTAAAACCATAAAGTGTTATCATTGTTTTGTTTTAAAATCTCTTGGGTTTAATCATATTCTTTGTGATTGACAACTGAGAAGAAACTTGAACAGAATTCAGCACTTTCAATGTTGTAATTAAAAACAAAACTGGAAGCTGAAAATTACACTTGCTCAAGTTTTTCTCTGTTGTCAAAATCCACAGGCAGAGCAGAGACAGAACAATAAATAAAAATCTAGTCCAGGCTGAGTAACTCAAGTTTCGAAATTTGAGACAATTCAGGTAAGATATCGTATTAAAAAAGAAAATTTCTAATGTTATTTCACTAGACTGTGAAATATTGTTTAGGAAAGCAGAGAGCATTACTTATAGTTTTGCACACTCCCTACTTCACTCATTTTGCTAAACTTCTCTACTGTAACATAGGACAGTAAATGTTTCTGGGTAGACTTTATGAAGAAATGAAGCAGTAAATTGCATTATGTTTTGTATTATCTCTGCTGCTAAACAATGCAGCGTCAAATTGAGCTCATATGTACAACAGCTTTTGCTAGAACAAGCATCAGTTCTGATAAACTCATTCTGTAAACAGCAAGTTTTTTTCCTCATGCATCCTAAGTTGTTTTTCTCTGCTCTCTTTGAGTGTGTTGCACAAGATTGTGAGCCCAAGCTCATCAGGTTTTGATGTCTGCAAAGGTATTTCATTTAGTCCATCAAACCAGTCACATCCAGCTCCTTGCAAGTGCCTGAGATGCAATGGTAGATGCTGTGGTCCAGCTGAATCATGCTGGCTGTGGCACCCCACTGGATGCTCTTTTGCAGATGGATCTCTTCACAACCCATCTGTGCTGTGTGCTGTGGGTAGCACAAGCTTAGTATAGGCATCAGTGCTAACCACTCCAGTACTGCAGCCTTGGCCATGTTGCAGGAAAGGGGCTGTAAACCATGATCCTTAGCTGCTTCTAAGGAGCTATATGGCTCTGAAAGTCAAATCAGCTGAACTAAGAGTAAGAATTTAAAATGTATTAGTTGGGGGATGCTAAGTCATGGATATTTTGGTAATTAAGTAGTTTTTCTTCACAAGAAACTGGTCTACATCTCTGTGGCCACATGTACACATTTGCTTAATGTGTGTAAAAAGACACCCCTGGTCAACTGGTTTCATGCCCCATCTAAAAAAAAAAAAATAATTAAAATATTCATTGTAGAAATGAATGGTACAGAATAACAGACTGCTCAATGATTTCTCTAAGCCCCTGCAAAGGTCAGAGCAGTCATAAAGCAGTTCTTTGGAGTTAGTCCTTTATCTGCCTCTGAGCAAGTCAAGTTTAGCTGCAGTGGTCATACTGATGGCAGTAAATCCTGAAAGAGATCAGGACATATTCTAGGTAAATAAATACATAAAAAGAGCTGGAATTAAATACCTGATTGTGGTATACAGTTTAATATATACTCTGTTCATGGCAAGTCACAAATTAGAGCTGACCAATTCCAGTCATCAAAGTCCATTATTCTTCATTACCACCCATTTGAAGATCATTACACTGTAAGTAAAATGCACTTTTGAAAACAAAGTGAGATGAATGAAACTGAAAATTATAAGCACCCAGAGGTTTTTATGTTTTGCTGCTGGTGTCACTTTTTTTTAGTGGCCCTTGTACATCTTTTTCTTCCATTAAACAGATCACTTCTAAAACTTTGATCTTTCACCTCTAAGTTGCAGTGCAGTGTATCTTATAGCTTACACACAAGTACCTTGAAAACTTTTTCTTGACAAAATCCCTTTCAAACTGTGGGAGAGGAAGTGTATGAATTGAAATATTCAGTGTCATTAGTCTTTTAAGAATTTGAAGGAAGCCTTCCTTTAAGGCTGTCTTTTTGTTGTGCACTCCATTTCTACAACTTCCTCATGCATGTTTTAGAATCTTCTCTGCTTTAACTGTAAGGATATTGAAATGATTTTTTTTTTTTTAATTATTTGCAGATAGTTCATAAATTCTGAGTAAAGCAGTGCATCAAAGAGATTGGTCAGTCATTGTATGGTTATTATTAAAAATTACATACAGGATTTTAGAAATACAAACCTTGTAGCAAAATCCTGCTCTGGAAGCTGCACAGCTTGTATGAAAAAACTCTCCTGGTATGAAAGAGTTTAACTATGAAACAGCTGTGTGCTCTGATGGCTGAAGAAATTCCCATTTTAGTGTAATGGCTCATATTGTTGAAAAACTCCACTAGAGATGATGAATAAAAAAAGTACATTAAATGTTTTTTATTAGAAAATATGATTAACTTTTCACATGATTGGGCCATATGAAAGAGATGAAAGAGGAAAAGGTAATTTAAAAAATAATTAAAATTGATATTTGCAAAAGGTTTATTACCTTGATTTTTAATAAGGTTTTGTGCTAGCTGCTCTGCTCCCTGCTGCTCCTGATTTTTCTGCTAGAAATCAGTCATAGATTTTAACAGTAATTCGCCTGTCACCAGGAATTTTAATTGTCAGTGTGATCATGTATTAAAACCAGAGGTTGATCTGCCCTCTCCTATGCAGCAGATTCAAATCAACGCAATTGTGCAAGCATGTGTTATACAATAGAAATAACACGGCAGGAAGAAAAGCTGCTGTGTGCAGGCAATTCTCTACTGCTAATAATGCTGAAGGTGTAGATACCACTGCGGGGTTTAATACTATGGGCCACAGTATATGCTAACTTGGAGGAACTACTTTTATATCACTAGGGATATTTGAAAAGACTTTTCACCAGAGGTGTCTATTCACTGAGACAGAGGGGCTTTAAAAGAAGCTGCCCTTTATGTCAGCTCTGCTCTAGGCAACAATGGAGCAGGAACTGGGTGGGGTCAGCTGCTGCTCTCCTGGAGTAATAGATGCTTGCATATGGAAACTGAAACCTGTGGCCTGTCTAAGAGGCCACATGGTTAATACAGTGATCCTCACTGATAAAGGCTGGACCTAAGTTATCTCTCAGCAAGTGAAAAAAAGAAGACCCATAATGAGTAGTAAATTGTCTTTCAGGTATTATGGCTTCTAGTCTTGTTCTTTAGCTATGGGAAAATAGTGTTTCACCTTTTTGTATATGAATATGTAAAGTACAATTTTTATGCCAAACCTACATGCATAAAGAAACATGAGCTCTTGCTGGTGGCAACGCAGGCTATTCTCATCCTTTATGTTAGGCACCTGCTTGAGGCACTGGAGCTAGAAGAGCCCTCTGACATTAGAGGAGAGTGTTAAGATTTGATTGCTCTGAGGAAGAGTGTGTATGTCCTCTTTCATTGGCTCTAGAAGCAACTAGAGGTCATTGAGCTTCAAACTTAGCTATATCAGACTTCATGAATGTAGCAACATGTGGGGCACTGGCCTCTGTAGCCCTGTGTTAAAACTTAGTATTCTTTGACATTCTTCACCTCTTTTCTCTAGGTTTTGTTATGCGATGACAGGTAAGATTCAAGGAACTAGGAAGACAGAATACAAGAATATGTAGGTGAAATCTATACATATTTAATAACACAGTCATGACTCAATGAAAACTATGCAAGTAGTCCTGACTGCAAAGTGCCACATTGCTCCCATATTAATAGAGAATCCAGCATGTATATCCAGTCATATAAAGACTGTCGAATTTGTTAGTGTATGTAGATTTCTTGGTTCTGTTTCATATTTTCCATGAAACAGACTTAAACTGGTATGAATCTGTTAAATCAAATGGAATTTGAACTGGAGCAGCACAGGTACGATCCATTACAGTCCTTCAGAATCATGCAGCGGTACCTATTAAAACATATGGCTTTGTATTAAACATGCAAATAAACAGGCATCATTACATAGTTACCAAGAATGGCTTGTTTTTTAGCATAACTCTCTGCAGCTGCAAATGTAGCATTCTCTATGAAGTGCTTCTTTTCTTTGTAGGCTTGGTGGAGTCCTTCCTGTGAGCCAGAAATCTGGACTGTGGTAGAAGGACGCTGTATGTAAAGGGTGACAACATCCTCGCAAGTTTTCAAAAAGGTGTATGCAAATAGGAAATTATGGGGACAATACAGTGTTAAATCAGAGATCTCTTTCAGTTCTTCTAAGTATGGAAGACGTCAAAGCTGCAGCCAACCCATCAGCTGGGACAGCTAGCATTTGAAGGTTTTCAACAGTCTGATTATGAAGGAGTTCCATCCAGAATTTCTTCAAGAGATTTGCTTTCAGCAGGAGTCTCCTGCCTCTAGCAGAACGGATTATCTTGGCACTGGAATATACCTGCCATATGAAATAGAATAAAACTCATTCCCATGTCCTGCATCTACCAGGTTTTGGCTAGCAGGATATTTAAACTGAGAAGTTTAAAGCAACCATCCAACAGAGATTTATGTTACACTGGCAACATTGATGCCCAAATAAAAAAATACTACTGTGCAGCTTGATGTCTGGAGTCCACAGAATGCAGACTGAGTTCAAAGAGCCAAGGCTGTAATTTTCTCTTCTCCTCTGGACACTAACCAGGTTTACATTTCCCTCTCTGTTGGTAGACACTCTTCCCTGTTGTTCTTTTTTATTCTTTTATGCCTCAATAAGATTTTCTTGCAGTATTTACTGAGGCCAGGTTCCCACACGTTTGGGTGACTGCCAAGGACTTGGAATTTCACTTAGCAACAAAAATTAATCTATTTCTGATCAGGAAAAACACTTCATTCATGGAAGTGAAAGGTAGCATTTATTAAACCCTCTCCTTTTTAAAGGCTGGATTAAACTAAAGACAGAGGATTTTGTAATCTGTTTTCTTATTTGTATGGAACGTCACTTCAGTTAAAATTAAAAGGAAATGCTATTCAGCTAAGCAGCACTCTCAGTCATTTTATATGGCTCCTAGCTCTTAATAAAAACAGTTGTTCATGTAACTCAGTATAACGCTAATTAGCAATAAAATGTCTTCCTCATTACTGTCAATACCTATGAATAGCAAAGACCTGCAGCGTGCCGTGGCCCTTCTCCATAGGCAGCCTCACTTGGTGGGAAGGAAAATTGCTATCGTCTTGTATGAAACTACTTTAGCATCACCCTGAGCTTAATAGAGCAGTCTTTCATTGCCTGTTAACAAGCTGAGTTATTGCCAAGAAGTGTTTAAACTGACAAATGTTGTCAATGCTCTTTCCTTGCAAAGATTTTTTTTTCTTTTTGGTGCACTTAGTGTGTTAATATTAGTTTGAATTCTGTCAAAACATATGTTGATTATTTGATTTAACAAAGCAATCAGTCCATTAGTTCATGGTACGGAAAGTCTAAATAACAATAGCCAGATATTAGCTTACTGGTAGTAAGTCAGAGCCTGTATGCTTGTAGTTAATTTCATCATCATTTCAGGTGCATTAAAATATGGATCAGATACAAACGTTAAGGGCTGTATTGTGTAGCCCAACCTTTTGCCCGGTAGTCAGTGGCCATTCTATGCAATATACAAGACATTGCTGTTATAGTGACAGCCCACTTTTGTCAATGTGATGGATTGACAAACGTCTTGTAAAGGCCAGATGTGCTGACATTTTACAGGCATTTATAGTTGTATATGTACTTAGAGTTGCATATGATGCATACTGACAATAACATGCATAAAATAGAGCAAAGGAAGGTTCACAATGTTTGTAGAGGTTTTGTTTAAGATGAAAAAAGAAATTAAAAAGTATTATTCCATTACTTTCTGTTCTGGGAAGGAAAAGATGAAGCCTAAACCTGTTCAAATTTATTAGCAAAATAAAATTAAAACATGAAGGCTTTTTGAGAACTTATATCAATTTTATGATTTCAGCTGTTAGAGTTATAATAAAACTGCATTATTTGTGCTGTACCTACTTGAAATTACACAAATGGTCAAGCTGGCTTTGACAATCTGCCTTCCATTTTTGTAAAGCTCTCAAGACAGAGGAAGAAGCAAGAGGACACACTGAAAAAGGAGTTAGGTGTGCACTCCTCTAGAAGCTTCCTTCCTGCTTTATTGCATTGCAACCTCAGTTCCATAATTTATCACAAGGTAACCCCTTTCATGCCTCATGACACAAAGTGTGCCGCAGTGTCATACTTACTGGCTGCCTACTTTGCTGAATGCACTTCAGGTAGACCTGGTGGATGGTATGTATTATTCTTGAGTGTCATAGAACTAGTAGTGGTTTTGCTTATAAGCCTTATGGTTAGGATGTTACTTTTCAGTAAGCCTGATAAAAGGAAGTAATAGTTTTTATATTTTACAGGAAATATTCTATTTTCTGCACCTTCCAAGGACCCTGTAGCTTCACCGAAGTTCCTGGACAGCGAAGTGGAGTTGGAAATGAAGGGAGCGAATATGCTATTGTTAGTCTGGGCCCTCTAATTTCAATTGGTTTTCAGGAACTAATTATCAGAATAATTATGTTTCTTTATTTGGGCTGGAACAAACAGTTATTAAGCTCTTTAAATAGAATCTAATATTTTCATGCAGTCCAGAAGTAACAAAAAAACCCCTTACAATAAATTAAGGATCTTTCACTGAGAATTACTTTTTCATTCTCCTTACTAATATAAACTAAGCTGTAGCCTTTCTGTGACATGTGCTTAATGTGTAGGGAAAAGTAGCTCTTTAAAGATAATTGTTCTTTGTGTTCTAAGGAATGACTGGAATACCATAATGATTAAAACTGAGGAAAGAAACTAATGAAATACCTTTCTTTTGCCAGCTGTGGCTTCAAATCCATATTTCTTGCCACTTTTTTCAAGATACACAGATCTAGAAATAAGGCTTCGGAACAAGAAAAGCTGAAACATAAAGAGATACAGAATCTCACAATGGGGGGAAGGGAATTATCTTCCTTTCATACTTGAAAAATCACGTGGAGTGAAAAGGGGAACAGAGCAGTGCTATAATCCCCTGAGAAACAGACCTCCTCTATATCCTGGGGACGGAGGATTGTGCATCAAAATGAGGCTCACGCTACAGCAAGCCTCAATACAAGGACTGTATTAGTTGAGACATGGGGAAAATGAGAGGAGGGAGCAATCAAAACGGAAAGATGCAGGAAACTCCCACTTCATTTAAAACACTTCCAAATTGCTGAGTTCCTGAAATATGTTTCAGACAACTCTGAAATTTCATGCATTATAATTACATACAGCAAAGTAGGATGCAGGGTTTTTTTCAAGAAGCTGATCTCCATTTTCCCTTTGCATGTCTGTGAAATGCCACTGGTGGTTCAATGTACAGCCCTCTTGATTAGGGGTCCAAGCTAAATGGAGTGCTGTTACAGCATAATAACTATGTTCTTCAAAAAATATTTCTTATATTATGGGCCAAGGGATTTAGCACAGTTGCGTTGGTGCTGAGAATGTTATGCAAAACCCAGTAATTTCCAGTAGCTATGCTTCTGATATCATAGATTCCAGAAGTTTTAACTATCTACATTTTGTGCAGCTTGTGAGAAAAAAATTGGGTGCATACAATTTAATTTCTGATTCTTCCTAAGCAGCGTTTCAAAGATACTTTCAAAAATGCAAAATTGATTATTTCTTTATAAAATATGTGTTTATTTATAAACTTTTATGTGAGATACCTCATTTTGAATGTGTAAATGGAAAACGGCGCAAACCAAACGATCAAAAATAATGCCTATGGGTGCATCTCGTAGATAGAAGGTAAAATGTTACTATACTGTAATCAGCTTGCATGCCACTAGGGATGAGACCAGCATTTTTGTCATCTGGTCCTCATGACTATTAAAAAACATGCAGAAAACATTTATATACAATGTAACTTAAAAGAGTTTGGAAGCAGAAATCTTTTTCTTCATAATCACATAATTGTACTTCTGTTCCAAAATATGTTTATCCATACTGGTAAATTTTGGAGTCTACTTTGTTATAAGTTCTGAGTTGCACTAAACATTTACACTTACTTTGAGCAGATTTTAATTTTTGGAGAAGATTCTTAGTGCTAAACAGAAGCATTTTCGTTGAAGAGTGCATCTGCTGCAAAAGAAGAGCCAGTGAGTGTTAGTATCAGTGAAAATATTGCACATGGGGGCATTTCTTGTTTGTTTTTTTTTTTTTCTATGAAGTTTGCATAAAGTCTTTGGAACATTTATCACCTTATCTTCCTGCATCAATGCATTAAAGCCTTTCCAGAACAGCAGGGATGCTTTCTCAGAGTTTGCACTGTATTCATAAAATTATCATCAAATTCCTTTTGTTCAAGTAGATCTCACGTGATCTTTCTGAATAGCTGCAGAAATAAAATAGAACAGCTTGCTGGCCACAAAAGGAAAGGATTAGTTGGAAATCTGAGGGTGGCCTTAGTGAAAGAAAAATGTTAGAGAGTAAAAGTCCAGATCAAATAGCAATTTCAAAAGTGTGGAAAGCAGGGAAAAAAATAGGAGCTCTGTCTTCTTAGTCCTGGACTGAAGCTTCTTATTAATGGCTGCCATGCTAATTGCTTAAGGAATCCTTGTTAGATTGCTTTTGGCGGCATACAGGTGAAACTTCATGATTAAAAAAATACCCCATAAAATCAACAAAAAGCCTATTCCAGTTTCAAGTACTTTGTGGTCAGTCTGTGGTTTATACAGCTTTATGCATTAAACTCTAAGCAGTGTAGCTGGCTGAAAAGAGGGATATGCAAACAATCCTATGGCTTGGAAACCCATAACTGAAATCTACGTCTATTTATTTTCCTCCTACAGTCATTCAGCCTCTTTTGGAGAAATAATTTCACAGTGTGATTGCAAGAAAATATATGCACAATTTAATGTGCATAACCAAGGCAAAGCTGAGGTCTGCTAGGAAGGAAGAGGATTTATTTTGGAGTCTGTTTTTAAAGTGTGTCCTAATTAATATCTAAGAATTGTGTCTGGATTGTGTCGGTTTCCTGTTTTGACTTGAAGCTACACAGGATCTGCTTGTATGAGAACTGAATCTCTCAGAAATGCTGATGTTAATTTTCAGGCTTTGAATCCAGTTTTGAGTGATGCTTTTACTCTGGGGCGTTGAATTAGGGCCTATAAACTGTGTAGTCTGTGAGGCACACTAGAAAGATGCAGTAGCTTTTTCTAATCAGGGCTTGTGTTTTCAAATACTAGACACATTTTTTTGAAGCTTCATAAATGCAGTCTCTTTTTTTAAATTTCCCTCTGAATTCTTGCTACCTGGTGCAAACCTTGCCTGGACAAACCAAAATTGTTACCTTCTCTCTTCATCTGGAAGTACTGAATGGAAACAGAAGCCCATGTTACTCCAGCCAAACTGACCAGGTTTTCAAACAGGCTGTGGGGAGAAGTTTACGGGACAGCCTTGCGCTGACAGTTTGAATTGAACGCTTTAAGGAGCATGTTGTCTTGTTGCATTGCATCACATCTAGAAATGGGGTTATACTAACAAGCCACAAAACCTGCTGCTTTTCTGCTCATATTCATGTAAGGATTGTATTTCATTGCTATCTCAAAATCTGTAGCTTTTGGTTCTCAAGCAGATTTATGCTCTTCATATAGTCTGCAGCTTAGCTGTGATAGTAGAAGCATAATTTATTAATATGTGTACGATTTTGAGCAGTGATTGTGCTGGAAATCCTTGTTGGAACTGTGTGACTACTGAGCTTCAGAATTTCCTGTATAAATCCAGAAATTCACATGTAGAATCTTCAAGGTCAGATATTTGAAGTAGGTACAGTGTTTTCTGTTGATGAAATATTGCAGTAGTAGTATATAAATGATGATTATTGACAGTTATTGCTAAATTATTGGCCTGCTTTGCTGCTACTGCTAGAAAACTTTGATTTCTGCAGCTTTCTTATAGCACAAATAAACATAGATAAACTAACAGTTTTCTCATAAAAAATTAGTGATTGCATAGGGAGATGCTTACAAGCTGTTGACTAAAGGGTTATTTGTAAAATACCAAAAGACAGTATTTTCTGTTGAAAGATTAATCCTTTTTTTCTCTAGGGATTTGTGGAACTGAATTCACAATAATATCAGGTAATTCACTAAACATGCCAACAAATACATAATCTTACTTCAAGCACAAAAATAAGTCATCCTTGTCGTGGAAAACAGCATAGTTCGAAGTCTGTTAAACTCAATGGGAATGTCTGAACAGAATGCATGTTTTCTTCATGTCTTTTCAGCTTACCTCCCAAACACTTCTGTTTTCCATACCTAACATAAGTACACTATGTCTTCTATGATTATGAACAGATTCATATACCATATAATAAAATATTCTCCATGTCACTTCTGCCTGTTGTCCACTCTTACTCATGCAGTCTCCCAGTATTGTCTGTTTCCTGGTATTTTCCATGTAGGTCATATTTATTCTGACAGGTGTGCTACATCTGTACTAGAAGTTGGTGTGTTGAATGCCTTGTGTGATTCACTACATTTCTTAAATAGTGTTGGTTGATGAGATAATGAACATGAGCCGGTAGTGTGCACTCACAGCTCAGAAACCCAACCTTATCCTAGGCAACATCAAAATGAGTGTGACCAGCAGGTCAAAGGACATGATCTACTCTGCTCTGCTCTCATGAGACCTCACTTGGAGTGTTGTGTGCGGTTCTGGTGTTCTCAACATAAAAAGGACATGGAACTGTTGGAACAAGTCCAGAGGAGGGCCACGAGGATGACCATGGGACTGGAGCACTTCCCATGTGAAGATAGGATGAGAAAGTTGGGGCTGTTCAGCCTGGAGAAGAGAAGGCTGTGTGGAGACCTCATAGCA
>JAOEHY010005165.1:0-16533 GCA_025447955.1 Psilopsiagon aurifrons
ACCAACACCCCCAAGTCCTTCTCCGCAGGGCTGCTCTGAATCTCTTCTCTGCCCAACCTGGAGCTGTGCCTGGGATTACTTCAACCCAGGAGGACTTTGCACTTGGCATGGTTAAACTTCATCAGGTTGGCATCAGCCCACCTCACAAGGGTGTCAGGGTCCCTCTGAATGGCATTCTTTCCCTCCAGCATATAGACTGAACCACCCAGCTTGGTGTCATTGGCACTTGCTGAGGGGGCACTCAATCAGGGCCTCCATTTCTCTTACATGAATGAATATTATTTCTTGCCACCCTTGCTTTTTGGAGTCTATGAAGGTCATGACAGAAATCAAGGTGCACAGTTCTTCCATAGCTGTAATGGCAGAGGATGTTGTGAAATGTAGTGTGTCAAAGCCCTGCAACTGAGGTTCATGTTGGACCCATTTTTATGGTTGCAGCTGGGATGACCAGCCATGCTGCCCAACAAGAGCAGGCTGTGAGGAAAGAGGTAACTGTTTGAGGCTGCAAGGGGGAATCTGAGGGATAACAGTCATTAGAGAGGGAGCGTGCTACAGGCTTTGAGGTTTTTATTTCTACTTATGCAGAGGATGGTCATGTCTGTGGGTGTACCCATGTCTGTGTGAAAAATTGCAAGATTAGGCAAAACAGTCTTTAGTCCAAAACAAGGGTCTCATATCTCAGAATCACCTTGTACCTTGGGTATGGTCGGGCGGGCCCACCACCACCAGAGCTTCACAAACCTCCAGTTTGAAATTCTGAAACCTAGTTTCCCTCCTGTGGTGTGTGGTGATGCCACACAGGCTAGTACCTAACTGTATCACACCAAGGCACCAAGCACGTGGTGCCCACACAGTACCCCGGTGGAGATCCTCATTGGCCAAAAGGTTTTAGAGTCACTGTTAGCCAGAAGTAACCTTCTGTTGAGCCAAACACTATATAACAGCTTACAGTACAGGCGGATTATAACCTCAGGCTGCAATAGTTATAATAGCTATATGATCTGGAATGATATAGCTCAATCCATCACCCTTGCACCATACTAAGGCATTTGTTTTGTGGTGTTTTAGAGGGGAAGCTGCTGACATCTGACTCACCACTTCCTGCAGTGTGTAGGTGTTTCTTGGAGCTGGATCAAACAGTGACCCATCCCAGTGCTGCTCACTACGGGAGCTGCCTCTGAATCACAGCCACAGCACCAAAATGCTGCTTAAAGCTGGAGACTCAAAATATTAATATAGAATAACTATCTACTAGCTAAATGCATCTATGGCATATCTCCTACTTTGTAATATTTTCGCTTTGGTTTTGCACATTGAAAAAAGAAGATGGGTTTTAATTTCTGGTAGAACGGGGGTCATTGCAGTGAAGTTGGACTAAAATTAAAATGGCCACAAAGATTTGATTCACTGGCTGCAAAACTGAATAGCAGAAGGATTAAGTAAATTGTAGAAGGCAAAGGAAGCTTTCCTTGCCCATCACTGAAAGTTAAAAGCATTACAGTAGGTAACATGGTTAACATGGTTGTCATGGTGACTGAGTTTTTGTTTATGGTAAAATATATCAGGCCAAGCTGAAATGTTTTTAATTTAAAGCTCAGATGACAGGGAACTAAGTAATGTAAGCAAGAGCAGGAATATATTTTTTTGTAGATACATGCAAGTAATTATTTCTTCCTATGAAAATTACAATCACTCCTTAGTGTTTTTCCTGCTTCCTTCTTATCTTCATTCAAATTCTGGATATGTTTGTCTTCTGCCAGCACAAGAAGCCAGCAAGACAGGTTAAAAGGAAGACAGAAATGGGTACTACTCATAGGCAGACTCCTGGTAGTAAACAAACAATAGGTCTTCCTTCAGCAGTGTTGTAAAGACAAGAATAATCCTTAAATCTGAATGCCGCACTACTCATTGTGCAGTTCTGGCTGAATAATCTGCCACATAGCATTAGTTCATCAAGTTTTTGCTACAGAAATTGTCAGATGACTCAATTGTCTGGACTCCATAGATTAAAATTCAGTTTTCTTTGCCTAAAACTAGCAGTCATTAAAAAAAAAAAAAAAGAGAGAGAGAGAGTTAATGAAATTTTCAAATTGCTTCTATTTAAATTGAGGGGAAAATGCTGTTAAGGGAGGAAACATCTGGTAGACTTGAAGATAGAAGTTTGCTCACAATTACAGATGAGTTGCATGTAAATTGCTCTTGTTGAGCTGTAATAGGCCCTATTTCTGCAAGGAGCTTTATGAAACCATTGGGGTGAAGCTGCTCACTTGAATTTGATAGCAAATTTCAAAGCAACTTCAGTGCTTCTGGGCTTCATTGAAGACTAATGAGTAACAGCATCCTCACTTACAGCTGTGAAGTTCCAGACAGTATTTCATACCCATGACAAAATATCCAATGGACTTCAATGCAGATTTTCACTAGGCCTGGGACACAGAGCTCAATTATTTAAGTGTTGTAGCAGGGAATTTGCAGAAAGACTAAAGATGATCATAGGCATCACCTTGTCTCTCCTCTTTGTCTCTATTTAATTGCAGTGAATGTGATAAATGGTCATGAACATCTGAATGATTTGTGTGTAATGACTACTAGGTTACAGAGAGACTTTTTGGTGGTAACAGTAGTGAATCAAGTTTATTTTGTATTTAATGACAATTTGAGCAATATGCCACTTTATGATTTTAAAAAAGCTGGTAAAGAATTAGCTACTAAAAATCATAATAGATTAATAGACATAAATCTAATTGAAATCAATATTAAGGCATGTATTAACTTTAACAGGCATGAGATAAAAACTCTAATGGTACACGACTTGAGCTAGGTACCTTTTAAAGATGTCCCTTCAGAATAAAAGAGGAAAAATTCTTAAAGTTCTCTTTCTGTAGGAATGGAAAAGATGTGGGTTTATTAAAGTTGTAAAAACCATCAAATGACTTGGTAAAACTGATCATCTGACATGTAGTTATTTAGCAGACTCCTACATCGAATACCAAACTAGTAATTTTTTTTCATGGCGTTATTAGTAATCACAGCTTTACTATTTAGAAACTGCATAAAATGAAAATAAATACAAAAGATATGTAAATTACTTAATCCTTGGGCTATGAAGCAGTAAGAATGGTCCTGTTAAAAATGCTCGAATGCAGAAGAGGGTTTTTCCCCCCTATTATTAATTCACTATTTTTCTGGGTCCCCTTTGACACCATTTTAGCAACACATTGATTTTCTGAAAGAAGAGCTGGGTGAAACATTTATCACGAAAGCAGGTTATGGATGAAATTTCCATCTTCCCAATTCATACTGTTTCTGCAATATAGTATCAGTAACATCCTTATTGAATTTTCAGGAAAACAGTCCTTAGGCATGGGTGAAACTGAGGAGTGAATATTATTGAATTTTGCTGTTTGGCTGATCCGGTACTTTGCAATGTAGCTCAAATGATTTCAATAGTTCTAGATTTCTTAGAACCCAAAGCCTGTGCCTTTTAAAACATCTGAAATTTCCTCAAGGTCTCCATTTTGCACAAAAGGCAATGTCTTTGAGGTGCAAAACTAGCAAGTGATATGCAATGAAATTAAGGCTAAAGTTCATACAAATAGGAATACTAAACTCGTGAATGCTTGGTTTCAGTGACAGCTGCAATATTCAGCCCTTGGGAAGCGAGCAAGGAGACCTGTGTTAGCATTTATGTCTGTAAAACTTTTGAGATAGCTTTCTTGGGAGGTGGCACAGGAGTCAACAGACTTGAGACCTAATACTAGTTCTGCTACCAGTTTCCCGTAGTACAAGCAGCACAGATACAGGTAAACATGGTAAACAGCACAAACATCAGCTTTCTTCCACTTGCCTTACTCTTGAAGCAGAAAACTTGAAGTAATGAAAAGTATTCTTTCATCTTTCATCTTGGTCCTAACAGTTCTGAAGGATGCCACGTGCTCTGGCACAAGCCTGTTTGGTGTTCTTGAAGGTGGACTGAGATCCTCTCACCCCTTTCATAGTCCATAAACCCCTCTATTGCACTGGGTAGCACTTGCATGCTCAATCTAGGAGACTACAGTTCATTTTTTTCTGTCCTTTATAGATTCCCCTTGTGTTCATCACTGTAATGTTTGAGCATATTATTCACCTCCCAGTTAGGTTCCAGTGGTAGCACTGTGAAGAAAATAAATTGTCACATAAACATTATTTTCTTTGTGTTTTGCTGCATTTAAAGCTGCTATTGCATTCTTAGTTTATTTTCATTATATAATTCAGATTTAAAACACTAGCCTGTGACTTTCCACTGGAGTGCTTTAAGAGGGTATCTGATTTCCCATCTGTTTTATAGCTGTTCAAAAGAAACAGAATATTTAGGATACAGATTTTCAACACAATGGCAGGGAAAATGCTAAAACACTAAATGTACTGAGACTTCTCTGCTAACGTGAAATCAGGCTTGTCTCTGCCTGTCAGCATGTGCTGGGATCTGAAGCAGCTATGAGACCTATGTAGCCTCCAGTTCTGCACACTTACTTACCCTGAACAGCCAGTGCCATTGTGTTGTGACGGAAGGGTCACAGGTGAAATAGGAGACTTTTTTCCCCATAATCCAGGGTAAATTACCTTTCCGATAACATATGGGCATATCCTTCAAAGCGTCAGGGTTTAAACATGAAGGTTACTCTATTCAAAATGCAGAAATTATAGAAGTGATAACACAAAATTCATTCAAATAGGCGCTTGGTTTTTAAGAGGGATGAATGCAGAACCTCTGTTGGAGCCCAGCTGGAGTTCTGGAAGCTCATGAAAATCAGTCTTTTTATGCCTAGAGATCAATCACAAGCCAAACCCAGGCATATTAAGCACTAATGTTGCTTTGCAAAAAATAGGCTGAAATGTCAACAACTCATGACAGAGATTTTTCTTTTAATGGAATCCTGGTCTTCAGCAACTTTTATTGGTGGTTTTCTGCCTCAGACCTAAATTAAGGGTGATTGTTGTTAAACTTGACTAGGTGTCTTCTGGCTGCTCTCTAAAAGGGCAAATAAGACCTGTGCACAAAACACAACCCCAAATACTAAAAAGGTTCCTCTAGCACCATGTAGCCTTTGTTTAAACATTGTTTCTTTTTTCTTGATGAGTTTTTGCTGTGTTAAGAAACAATCCCTTGGCCTTTTTATTCTGAAGAGTGCTGGTCCAGAATTACTGTATTTCTCAGTAATTACAGAATTTTTTAGCTCTTCAATATCTTTAATGTATTTTTTTGGCAGCAGTTCATGCTGCCAAATGTGAGTGCCATTTTCTTATTTATTGGAGTATTATACATAATATTTTCATAATACTAAAGGTTACAGCACAGGGAGTTTCATAATCTTGTGTGGTGTTTACCTGTACCTAGACAGTCCCAGACCATCTGCTAGGATTGTTTTTCCTTGATTATAGATCAGAACAGTTACAGTGACAATGAATAATTATTTTCCATGATAAGCCAGGAGGTGGATGACTCAAAAGACTAGTAATGCCTAGAAAACAAGCCTTTAGCTTCCAGTTCACTGATTCAAATGCAACTTGAGTAATGATGGACCAGAAACCAGGCCCAACTAATTCTCCTGGTATTGTATAGAATAAGCTTGGTTGTATTATTTTGGCTGTTGTGGCACTTTATGAGTAAGTGTGGGAGAATGAGAAAAGAGTCAATAGAGTGAACCTCTGGACAGGTTCAAAATCAAGTTGAGGTAGGTAAAATGATTTGTGGAAGGATTATGTATACTAGCTCTGTCAATTATTTGCTTTCTCCCATTCTTTTACTGAATGTAATAACATGCTGGGGCATGGCGTGACACAAAACCTCATCATTAGACAAATATACACCAAGATCTCCCCCAGCCTGCAAATGATGACATTTTACTGAGTAAGGATAGATTTGGGTGTTTACATTAGCTATCTTAGCAGAAAGGTTGTGAAAATAGTAGGACACAGAAAGTAGACTCCCTGTTATAGGGAGCTAAAGCTTCCCTTAACCTGTATTTGTGCTGGGAGATGGGTAAACTAAAATACAGTCCTAACATGAGTGCCAAAAAATGCCTTCACCCTGAGCTCTCCACGTCAATAAGAGCTGCAGAAAGAAAAAAAGCTGTGAATACAGCTGGAGTTACAGCATTGCTGCAGGGGTAAAGCATTGGGCTGGGCCAATTCCTGCCTTGGTGGGAAGGGTTGTCTAATACTGTTGTACTTCAGGAATCAGATGTTGTGCATTGCTCTCCTTATCTACCTCCTTTATTATTCCCTTCAAGATAATATTGTTAAGCTGGTTGACTGGGTTGCCTAAGAGAAAGTCAAAGCAGAAAATTGAGTTTAGTTTTCCCTGGGTTTCTGAGCAGATATTCCAGCTGGCATTTCGTTAGTGATCCCTTTAAATTTGAACCCAGCCCTTGTTGCTGTCAATCAGTGGTTGGCAGAAAGATTACAATAATAACACTAAACATCTACTTCCATTGCAGTAATATGATGCATCAAGGACAGCTCCTAGTGGCTGTGGAAAAACATCCAGAATTTAAGTGTCTGCTGGCACACATGGGAACCAGGCAACCAGACTGTGATTGCATCTGCTGAGGAATATTAGCAAAGCAGCTGAAATACAAGCGTAATAGAAGAGGCAGTAAGAAATCAGTCCTTGTAAATTGTTATTAAAATAATAACTATTTATACACTTAATGTATAAGCTTTCATCTGCATGTCTCAAATGGTTTTATAAACCCCAATGAATTAAGTTTCAGTGCACCCTTGTGAGATATTTTACTCCAATTTCGCTCCCATAATTATTGTATAAATAAATGTGCAGGGAGCTGAAGTGATCTGGCAATAGAAGAGCTGTAGGCTTATGTGACATAGTATAAAAATAAGGCCTAATGGTCCCAGCTCTCTGTGCCACAGCCATTAGATCCTTGGGCTTCCAAGGACATCAGTTAATATACTTGGCTTGTCAGATTGACTAACTGCTCTTCTCATAAAGGCTGGAATGAAACAATTGAAATTAAGTGAATTTCTGTGAAACAGTTACAGATACATTCCCATTGATTGACTGATGACTAGCTAGGTGTGCTTGTTTTCCTGGTTACCTAAAGAGATGTTTCCCCATACACAGTGATCTCTCTCCCCTATTAAAAGATACTAGCAGAGCCACCCCTTCAAATTTTTTTAAAACTATTAAAAGGTTAGAGAGGATTATTGTATATAATGATCAGCAATACTATCAGGGAGTATAGAAAGAAAAGGCTCAGAGACTTATACTGAACTTCTTTCTTCTTAAATTCTCACTGGGTCAAATAGATTTGAATAGCTGCAGTAAGGATGTATTATAGGATGTCTCTTTTTTGATCTAGGAAATGGAACAAGTTCTTATTCTTTGAAAAACATGATTCTGAGCAAAACCAATATCAGCTGTCTTCCTATAATCAAACTCTCTTCCCTCTAATGATGGCTGTATGTGTAAAGAACCTGTTCTATCTTCTGGTTTCAATATTTGGTTCAAAGCTCTGGTCCACTTACAGGTGCTTTCCCCATCCTTTGAAAATGTTTTGTAACGGAGACTTTGTTTCCCTGATTTCAGGAGTGTGTTCCTTATTTACATCACTGGGAAGGGAGGAGTGACTTGGAATGACAGGGTGGGGCTAGAGGTACAGTAGGCAAATCAGGAGCTCTTAATAACAGCTCTGCATCTTACTGTCAGTCTTAACTTTCTGCTTGGCTCTATATTTCAGTCTCAATCACATAAAGACAATCTTTAGTGAGTAGATAATTAACAACAATAAGCACTGACTTATACAAATGCGAGGGATGAAGCACAGCCTTCTGCACAAATAACTTTGGATACAGTACATTGGGAGAGCTAAGAGCAGCAGTAGCTAGCCAGTCTATGCTTCATATCTTCATGATTTTCTCCACAGCTGCATAGGATGGGATCACAGCCTTGGATCTCTTTTGTCTTACAGTTTCCCTGCTAGGGAAAGGATGTGGAGCATGAACAATGCCCTTCAGCTTACCCGCTTTCTCCATCTTCATTTTTTTTTTCGAGTTGTGCCTGCAGGTATTTTATTAAAGGTTTAAGGGTTTTAGAGGGGCTTAGGGAGATGTTTTATGGTGTGTGAGGGTAAGAGGGAATCTTTTTATACCTCCCACTGTGCAATCAAGTTTTTGGAGCTTGTATGTTCACTTCTGGTCTTACATTCCTCTGTTTCCAGTATCTTTGTAACTGACATGGAAAGAATGTCATGTGTTTATGTGTCAAAGAAAGCTGGTTTTGAAAGTAGAGTTTATAAGGGGTTTCAGGAGTCTAAAAGGAAGAAAACAAGTAGAAAATGAATGTGAATAGTGAAATGTATAGCTAAGGCAATTTTAGATAGCAGGCACAAGCCTTTATGAGATGCAAAGATACAGGGGATGCTTGTGTTAAAATAAAGTGCCGCGGGTAATAAAGAAATCGGCAATTTCTCTATTTATTGTAGGAACTGGACTTCCAAGGAAGTGAAGTAACTGAAATCAGACACTATTAGCCAGAAGGGAAGGCATAAACCACTAGCTGGGAAAAGGAAATGACAAATAGATGGAAGTGCTGGGTACTAGGCACTAGTATAGCTAAAATGTCAACAACAATAACAACAAAAGATAAAATCCATAGCTGTTCTACAGAACCAAGTTTGTGGGTGGAGAGAAATAAGGTATCCTAATTTACTTACTTTTATTAATTTGGACTGCTGATTTCTGACTACGTGCTTGTCACTTTTATTTTGCTAGTGGTTACTCACGACCGTGGGCATCGTGGAACATATTTGGAAGGGCTCTTCTAAGAACAGTGTAGTTTCTTGGCTTTTGTAGGCAATGTGTATACCTGCATAATCACTGGTATTTTACATTCATGTAATGATTTCATTCTATAGATGACACTGGCTATTTTGCAGTGTATTCAACTGTTTTGTACTCCAGACTTACATCTGCACTTCAAGCTGTGACTCTGTCAAGGAAACTGGTCTGCAAACTTTCTGGACTGCTGTTAATCTGAAATTATTTCAGTTTAGATTGCAAAATGCCATTTATGACAAGGGAACATGAAGTTACAGAAGGTAAAGTTTTCCTCAAAGGTAACTCAAGGCTGCAGTATTCAAATATAATCTGTAAATCTGACATGCAAGAATTTTTTCACCAGAAAAAAACACAAATCCCCAAACCAACGATACAATTTAATGGCCATTATTTAGATATGGAAAGGCTGATCTGACACAGCACAGCACTTTCCTCTGAAAGTTTTATTCTTTGATGTGTTTAAAAACAGTGTCACATAAAATGAAATAATTAACCTTTTGTTTCCTTCACAGGAGCCTCCATAAAGCATTTAGCATGTATTTAAAAATCTTTTACTGTGCAATTTTTTCTAAATCTCAGGTGAATATTCCATTTAATTCATACCTGCAATCTTGCAGGAAAACCAGCTCATCTACACTTTGGACCTCTGACTTCTGCTGTAACTATTCAATCTGTCTTTCTCTGTCTCTCTGTGACATTTTCTACCCTTTTATTCATTCTAAATGGGTTTTCTCTTTAAACTTATGGTACCAAAACATTTCATTGTATTTGAAAGTAATGTCATCTGGCAATTGGCTATGCACCAAGTGGTAAAGGGCATCTCCAGTAATTTACTTGAACTCTGTCTGTATAAAAGCTGAAATAACTTGAATCTTCAGCAAAGTGGTATAAGCATACTAACAGCATATTCCAAGCCATTAGTGTAAAGAGGCTGATAGCAGGATGTCTTGGCTCTGTATTTTCCCTTTCACTGGTTTAATTAAAATTAATTATCGACACCTACTGATAAGAAGGGTAAGTAGAAAAGTTTTAAAAGGGTTTTGGAGGATTTTCCATAGTTGTTTTAGTTGTATAGGTTATATAGTAACATTACTGTAATCTACATTTCAATATATAATTAAAAAGAGGAGCTCTTAGTGTTATGAATAATTTTCTGTCTATTTGAAAATTGAAAATGTTTCACATGATGAAATTTTTGTTTTCTGGACAATCCTAAGTATTATCTGTATGCATAATAACAGAGAAAGAAAGTGTGTATAAATACACATTTATATGTGAGTGGACACAAAAGGAAGAATGCAAAAGCATCACTGTGGACTAAAAGCCAATGTAAGCTACAGGGCTGAGAGTTAGAATCTAGATATGATGTTTGAAAGAAAATTACTGAAATACATGATTGACTGTATGTCTTTACATGAATTGTCTAGTGTGGTTTAAGTTTCTGTTTCTTCAGAATAAACACAATGAATTAAACCTGTGGATCATTTTGAAGTCTTTAAATATTTGTTCCAGACAAGGAGGGACAGGCAGAACAGGGATTCTTGCTAGCTGCTAGTATTTTCTTGTGTTGATACAAAAATGCAAAGATTCATTTTGACCAAGTCTATTAAGTTAGTCTTGTTCATCTTAGTAGGCATTATTATTTAAGTATTATAAAATCATTAGTCAAGTATATGTATACTGTTAAGCTACAGGTGAGAATAATTTGCCTAAACAGGAAAAGGAAAAAGGCACAGGTGCATGAAGTGATTTGTAGAACCATATGGCTGAGAACTCGCAGCAGAAACAGAAGAATTTTCTAGATAAGTATTTTGACTTGTTATGCCATTTTTTTTTTTTTTTATCTACTATTTTTCATTCAGGGCAATCCTTACTCATTTCCATGTCATACAATGCTGATGGGCTTCTTAGTAACAAGAATTGCATAAGTCTGCAGGTTCAGCAATAGTTCAGCTACATAGATAGATGTTCATTCATTCTTAATGGCATTAGTTTGGGTAACATTTGGCTTTCTGTGCACATAATTCATGCTCAGTTATGGTGGAATAGATAAAGAATTGAAAGACACAGCCACATCTGTGTTGCTGAATGAAGAGTCATTGTGTCATGCTGATAGAGACTGAAGTGTCATCCAAGTGAATTAATTACAACAACCTGTTTTCCCATTCAATCTGGTAATTATTCCCTTTTCAGAATCATCAGCTTTCATGTTGTTTACAGATTTTGTACAGATTCTGCAACAGACCCATAACCATGTCACCAAGTCACCACCTCTTTGAGACTATAGGGAGACAGCTGTGCAGCTGTGGTGGTTATAGCAGCATCGAGAGTGGAGGGAGGGCTCTCCATTCTATGCTATCACCTCGGAGCATCAGGGCAAGTCTATCTGTGTGAGTTATGGATCAAATTCCTGAAAATAGATAATGAAGGAGTTACCCCAAATTACTCTGGTTCTCAGTCTTTTCAGTCCTGAAATCTTAATCTATTCATCTATAGTGCATAAGATCTACTTTGTGAAAGTGATAGTATAATTGTTTTCCATAAAGTATTTTGATCCATTCATACTGGAGTCTCTAGGACAAAAAAAGCTGAATGTGGCTCATGTCTGTCAGTGTGAAAAGTATGGAAACACCATTTCTTGTTAGAATGAAGTCCCTTTTTGAAATTGCGATGTTTCTTGCTAGGAGAGTTGTCTTCACACAGCAGATGAATTTCATGTATGCTGTAAGGGTGCCTTTATCCTCAGCTCCCTTAGAATTACATACTTCTGTGCTAATACTTTTTTGGCCTCTACAACTTTAAAATAACTCTGTCCCTTTGGACATTTTAAGGTTAATACAAATTATTACTTTCCCTTCTATAAACCTAAACGTAGTAAAATAAAGCTATTATAAACATTCTTTTCTATTAGTGGAATATCTCCAAATTAATCCTTGAAATAACTGGAAGTAAACCTTGAAGTATTCAAGGCAAATTCATATCATGAATAAACAGTATCTGGATTTACATCTTATTACAGCAAGTCTGAAACTGGCTTTTATATTTCTTTAATATCCAACATAGTTTAACTAATGGTCATCTGCAGTAAATGTTGGATAGATATGTCCATACAGGTATATGTGTATAAAAATACATTTTTTTTATCAAAAAAATTTCATTGAATTTTTCAAGATAAGTGAAGAACTTCAAGTTGAGGGGGAACTTTTTTTTAATTGAAATATGTTAAGCATCTCATGGCTGTGCAATGAATGAATCCATCAAGACAGTGCTGTCTCCAAAGAAAATTTGAAAGCTATTACCTAGGAACCCACCAATGAAGACAAATTATCTCCTACCACCTCCATGTGTTTAAAAAATGTCAACTGCATATAATGAAAATAACGGCAAAGAAAGGTTTTTTTTCGCCTTTGGTGTATCAGTCACAGTAATCAGCTGCTTCTGTTCACAAAAGATCAATTATGAGGAGAAAGTGCTTTGAATACAAGGAGAGATGTTGTCTTGCCCTCACTATTGGATGCTGAAGGGGCTGGCAGAGGAGCTTGCTAAGCTACTCTCCATCATCCATCAGCAGTCCTAGTCTAGTGGGCAGGTCCCAGAGGACTGGAGGTTGACCAGAGTGACACCTCTCTATAAACAGGGCAGGAAAGAAGACCCTGACCTCAGTGCCTGGGAAGGTCATGAAGCAGGTGGTCCTAAATGAGATCATTAACCACGTGTGAGAAAATGGAGGGGTCAGGCCCAGACAGCATGGGTTATGAAGGTCAGGTCCTGCTTGGCCAACCTGATCTCCTTCTACAGCAAGGTGACCCACCTGGCTGATGAGGGAAAGGCTGTGGACATTGTCTGTTTGGATTGCAGTAAAGCATTTGACACTGTCTCCCACAGCATTCTTCTGGAGAAATTCAGAAAGAAAATGCTCATGGCCTGATATGAGGACTGGGTTGGAAACTGGCTGGATGGCTGAGCTCAAAGAGTGGTGGTAAATGGTGTCACATCTGGTTGGCGACCAGTCACTAACGGTGTCCCTCAGGTCTCAGTGTTACGGCCAGGGTTGTTTAATATCTTCATTGATGATCTGGATCAAATGCACCCTCAGTAAATTTGCGGATGACACCAAGTTGGCTGGGAGTGTTGATCTGCTTGAGGATTGGAAGGCTCTGCAGAGGGATCTGGCTGTGGCCAGTGGTATGAAGTTCAACAAGGCAAAGTGCTGGGTCCTGCATTTGGGCCATAACAACCCCATGCAACACTCCAGGCTTGCGGAAGGGTGGCTGGAAAGCTGCTTGGTGAAAAAGGACTGATGGCCAGCTGAACATGAGACAGAGTGTGCCCAGGCAGCTAAGGACAGTGGCATCCTTGCCTGTATCAGAACTAGTGTGGCCATCAGGGCAGTGATCATCCCCTTGTACCGGGCACTCGTGAGGCTGCACCTCGAATCCTGTGTTCAGTTCTGGGCCGCTCACTACAGGAAAGACATTGAGGTGCTGGAGCGGCTCCAGAGAAGGGCAAAGGAGCCGGTGAAGGGTCTGGAGCACACATCTTCTCAAGAAACTGGGGTTGTTCAGTCCAGTGAAGACAAGGCTCAGGGGGGACCTTATCACTCTCTACAACTACCTGAAAGAATGTTGTAGTGAGGTGAGGGTGTTGGTCTCTCCTCCCAAGAGGACAAGACAAGAAGTGACAACCTCAAGCTGTGCCCGGGGAGGTTTAGGTTGGATATTAGGAAAAAATTCTTCAGAGTGAATGCTCAGTCATTGGAACAGGCTGCCCACAGATGGTGGCAGAATCACCATCCCTGGAAGTGCCAAAACCAGAGAAGATGAGGCTGTCAGTGATATAGTTTAGTGGTGGTCTTGGCAGTCCTGGGGTAATGGTTGATGATCTTCAAGATCTCTTCCAACCTAGTTGATTTTATGATTCTATGATTGTCTGGGCTACTGTGCCACCAAAAGCAATCTCAAAAGCAAGGAAGGCCCCTTACTAGCTAGGTTTCTACAACAGAACAGACTTTCTCTGATAGATCAGCTGAAAGTCGTACCTTGGGTTTGCTTTATCAGCAAGCAGTGCTAATTACCAGTCATGGCAAAGCACTGGGAGATCCAGTCAGAACCCTCCCTGCAGCACTGTAGGAGAAGAAAAGATTTTTGCAGGTGAAGGAATAGCATGAACTGCTGCAGAAGTGATTCCTTCAAGGATTCATGGATCTAATTATTATTATTATTAATGATGATACCATGCTTAGAGCCATTAGTACAAATCTTACATGCAGGGCAAGCACTTTTTTTAATAGCCTGAAATTACACAGTCTAAGGAATATTCATACTGGAAAAATGTATTATAAAAATATGCATTATGATATTGTTAGTTCTGCTGAATTTGTCTCATTTATGGATTTGCTTACAAATCTTTATTAGCCACTGTGGAATTGAAAGCAAATAAGAGATTACATAAAACAAAATAAAAGTTTCAGATAAAGTCTTTTAAATTATGAGAATGAATTCTCTCTCTTACCAAGAATAATAAATTAGCTGACATTAGGCTGTACCACAGCCATAGTACAAAAGCATATTTTAGTCCTGGTTTTCAATATTCAAAGCAAGTTAGCTTTTATTTTCATGGAAACAAGGCCCTAAGAATGTAGATTCTTATGGAGGTGCCATCAATATACATAAAAGGAAGCTGTGGGTTTGGCAATGTCCTCCGTCCTCTGAAGTTAATGGGCAAGTATATTTAAAAATATTTTGCTTATGTAAAATGCAGACTATCTGCCACTTTCAGCACTAAAATGTTATATACACCACCAAGTATATATACAGTAACCGGATCCTTTGAAAGTTTGGGGGGGTGGATGAGAAAAATCCCATCACCAATAGAGATCAGCAAAGTAACTGAAGAAATGTTCATCCCCAACAGAACTGGAAAACAATGGCTATGTTCAGGGCACCTATCTGGATACCAGCACACACTCCACTTCTCAGATCCAGTGGAAACAACTAGTCTAAGAGAAAACCAGGGGAACCAAAGAGAAGCCAAAGGGGAACCAGCAGCTGCTAGTACTGTGGGACAACTGGAAACTCAGAGAATGAGTGAGAGGCCTGGAAGGTACCCTGTGCTCTTTGATTCTAGTTACTGAATTTTGGCAGTACTGGCTGTAGATGCGATACTGAGGGAGCAGCAGCAATGAAACTTTTCCAAGGCCCAGCCTGTTCTCCCCTTCATGTTGCATAGGGCTGATAAAACACAGTCCCCCACTAGCTGTGCAGGAGAAGGGACAGCTTTAGCTCCTACAGCCACCCTAGGAAATCTCTGCTTTCTTTCAGGATAAGTGGCGAGGATTCACTGACTTAAGGGCCAGCACAGCCTATCCCACCTTATCCTGCTTACCTAGTTTGGACCCTTGTACACAGAATATTCACTAGAAAAAATGATTTATAGATTTATTTTGTTTTAAACCATACTGCACAATTTTAGAGACTCAAAGTGATGCTGCTACTGCCTAGGGAAATTACCAATGTTTAAACACCTCTGTTACAGGGAAAATTGGCCTGTTTAACTGCTAAACTGCACCTTCTGAGCCACTTGGTCATGTGGTGCCTTTCTGGCTAGCCAGGCAGAGAAGCTGCCTCCTGTCACACACACGTTTTTAATGTCTAAAAGCATAAGGAAGTGATCAAATGACTTCTCAGCTTTCTTTTTTTGTAGTCAAATATATTGAATCCTTGTGACATGCAATATGGTTTTCTAGCTCCTGGAAATTTTTTGTGAAATTCAGACTGTGCAGCAGAAAGCAATTCACATCTTGTAAAACTTGACAAGCAGTTCAGATTTTATCATACAAAACAAGCAGCAGAGAGATGCTTCTCTCTTGTTGTGGGCTCATCTATGCTTAGCTACTAATAAATCAAAATCTCTCTGTTTACTGGTGTATTGCCAAAATGTCATAGCTGTTGAACATCTCATTTCTTTAGCTTTAGTGTTGTTCATAAGACTTGCTCTCTCTAGGTATTACTCTGCCATAGTTAGTGGTACTAACAAAAATTTGGACTATACCTCATGTGTCAATTTCCAGTCAAACCAAGAGGAAATGCATTATTTCACAGGAATGCCTTCACTAATGCAGACTCAGACTTTAGCCTTTTTTATCTGAAAGGTCAGTAATTTAGTAATGTCAGCTAGTTGGCTCTTTTCTTATAAATTCATTAATATAACAAAGGGCAGCTATAACCAGAATGGTGATTATGGAATATATGTTATGCCCATCTGTTACAGTAGCATAAGGAGAGCCTAGTGAGGATGTTTCATAATTCTGGGGCAATGTCCTATGGATAATATACAGCATGATGGCAGATGGAAAAAGATGGATCTGATCAGATGGATCTGGGTGTGGTTCATGTCACACATACTGGTTTAGACTGGGGCAGAGCAGCGGGCTCATTTCCCACCAGTAGGAGCAGCCTGTAGTGCGGCACTCAGAGCAATCACCAGTGATTACCACATTAATCCAGCTGAGAAGTCAGATGTGCTCACAGGGCTGTGCGGCCTAGTTCAAGCACTGGCAGGGAGCTTGTCGTGGTTTAAGCTGTAAATCAGCCATGCAGTTTGTTCACTCACTTCCCCTTTTTTCTTCCCTCTGTTCCTGGAGGGATGGGAAGGAGAATCGAAAGAATGCAACTCCCACAGGTTGAGATAAGAACA
>JAOEHY010005166.1:6268-17676 GCA_025447955.1 Psilopsiagon aurifrons
AAGGCAACACCATCTTTGGATGAACTGCAGGGCTTAGGAGAAAAAAACACAGACAAAACACTGCTGCAGGACACAACCAAATAAAAACAAATGAAAAAAGCATGCACTCAGAATTCTTCCTAAAAACAGTGCTTGCTTGGAGCACCTGCAGCAGACTTTCTCTTCATCAGCAGTGATATTTATACTTCTGGAAACAAAGTTGACTTTTACGTTTAAGAACCTGAAGGCTGAAACCTTGGTGTACCAGGACAGCATACAAGGAATAGAGCAGTGGTTTTCCAACCGCTTGACACATGTATGTGCCAAGGTCAAGTATTCCGGATACTGCACAACCTAAAGAGACACCAAGAAGACACAAAAATTGTCTGGAGAGTCTCTAGGGAACAGCCTGAGAAAACTTTGTCTACAAACATAGGCTAGCGGTGGGAGAGAGAGAGAAACAGATCTTCATGGTTCATCAGAGGTATATGTTGACAATTCAGCCACTGAAGTGGCAGAAAACTCTTCTTGGCCAAACCAGCTCTTGACACAAGCAGCAGGTGCTTATCTTCACACTGGAGCTTCCCTCTTACAACAAGGGAAAGAGCAAGGCCAAGCTATTGAAGTTTAACCATGACAAGTGCAAGGTCCTACACCTGAGTCGGAGCAATCCCAGGCACTCATACAGGTTGGGCAGAGAAGAGACTGAGAGCAGCCCTGCAGAGAAGGACTTGGGGTTGTTGGTCGATGGAAAAATGAATATGAGCCAGCAGCATGCGCTTGGAGCACAGAAAGCCAACCGCATCCTAGGCTGCATCAAAAGGAGTGTGACCAGCAGGTGGAGGGAGGTGATCCTGCCCCTCTACTCTGCTCTTGTGAGATCTCACTTAGAGTAATGTGTGCAGTTCTGGTGTCCTCAACATAAAAAGGATATGGAACTGTTGGAACAAGTCCAGAGGAAGGCCACAAGGATGATCATGGGACTGGAACACCTCCCCTGTGAATACAGGATGAAAAAGTTGGGGCTGTTCAGCCTGGAGAAGAGAAGGCTGCATGGAGACCTTATAACAGCCTTCCAGTATCTGAAGGGGGCCTAGAAAGATGCTGAGGAGGGACTCTTCATTAGGGACTGTAGTGAGAGGACAAGGGGTAACGAATCCAAACTTAAAAAGGGGAAGTTTAGAATGGATATGAGGAAAAAATTCTTTAATGTAAGGGTGGTGAGGCACTGGGATGGGTTGCCCAGGGAAGTTGTGAATGCTCCATCACTGGTGGTGTTCAAGGCCAGGCTGGACATAGCCTTGGGTGGCATGGCTTAGGGTGAGGTGTTCCTGCCCACGGCAGGGGGGGTGGAACTGGATGATCTTAAGGTCCTTTCCAATCCTAACTAGTCTATGATTCTGTGATGTTTCTCAGATGTCTGTGCTTGATAGCATCATCTGCAGCCACTAACAACTTCCAAACAAGTATTCATTCCCCTTTGAGGAATGTTTCCTTCCAAGCAGCCAAAGTGGCAGTGCACTTGTGTACATACCTTGCTAATCTTTCTGCCAGAGAAAGGACCAAATCTCTCCAAAGCACAGTGTCAGATCATTGGAAGAATGATGCATCGTAAGTCTCTTGCATGCAGCAGCCAGCTGTTCACACCTTGCAAACAAGCACAGACCCAACAATTGCTACCTATCCTCTCACTATTCCACCCCCTGTCCAACCAAACAGACTAACACAGACCAGGTTTCAAGGATCACATGTGCCTAGGCCTCTCAAAGGATGTTTTCTCACATAATAGCAGTTGTCTTTTCATGAACCCATACAGCGCTTGTCAAGCTTGCTAGCATGGAGAAGATCGTGGGCTGTAAGTGGACAGCCCTGCAGCAAAATAACTGTAGTGCCAGCTGTCTGCTAGAGACTTGGGACAGACTGAATTCATGCACCATTTTGACCAAAAGAATCTGGGCAAATCAAGATGTTGCCCCACCACCATAAAGTTATGCTATTCCTGTCTTTAGTGTCTGTACACCCTGGGCAAGGCAGCTCAGTTGATGAGTTGGGATGTGTTGGAAGTTGTCGGCCACGAACCTTGTGAGATAAGAAGCTGCTAGGCCATAAACCTTGAGACTGCTAACTCCCAGATCCTGACGGTGGAGCCAGGAGCTGACTCCCAGACCATAACAGGAACCAGATGCAGAATGCCTAAGATAAAGGGAACAAAAGGGGCTTCCCATTTGCACATCAGAGACCTCTGATTGCGATAGTTTATAGGTTGTTTGTATTAGCTAGAAGCCAATTAGAAGCTGTTGTATTGCTAGTGCGCATTTGGAAATAACCAATCAGCATATCACACGCTTGTAAAGGAAATGCATAGAAGTGTATGAGTTTGTTAATAAATCGCCACTTGCTTGCATCAAGCTACATCCGGTCTCAATCGCAGCACAGTACTGATTCCCTTAATGCACAGCAATGCTATGCACAGATACCACAAGCAACATGACTGCGAGGCATGCGAAGACTGCAAAAGAACGACTACATAAGTGAGATGCTGCTGGCACCGTGTTGGCACAGATGCTCTACAGTGGCCCCAGGAAAAAGAGGCTGCTTGGAAACATCAGTGGAGGAAGACACAGACAGATCTACTCTTTAAGCTAATTAATTGCGAGGTGAGAAGGGCTCAACAGGTGCTATGCCAATGAGGTGATGCTTTTGAGACTCATGAAGGCTACTGAGATGCCTCTGGATCACAAAAGCCTATGGAGATGCCAAGACCAGGGGAAGACAGCCTGCACAAAGTACACAGCAACACAGGTAGGACCCTGCCCTGCCCACACTAGTCTTGCTCTGAAAAGAAACATGCTCCTTTTGTCTGCCCAAGGGGACTGTCTTGGACAGCCCTGCCGCTCATGCTCCATTTGAAAACCCTCCCCTTCAACTCTCCATCTCACCCCTTCCACCTACTGTTCCCCTTTCCCCGTCATCCCCACAGCATTCCCATGACTACTTGATCAGAGATGACTGTATGGCCATTGCCTAAACAGTTTAGACATATCAACACATTCAGCACAGACTTCTTTCACTCTCCCACCTACTCTGACTCCAAGCCTCCAGGCAGAGCAGTTCTGAGCCACACACACTGGCACTAGACAGAACAGTGCAGATGATGCAAATCAAAAATGAGAGAAAACTCTTGGCAACAAGAATGACACCCAGACAAGAGAGTGTCTGGCAAGAAGACCTATGGGGCCACCAGGGTGAGGCAAGGAGGCTCTACAGCAGCTCCAGAAAAAAAAATGAATGAAACAATATTGAAGAATGAAACTATAAGAAATGATAAGGGGGAAAGGAAGGGGAGAAAGCAAAATGAAATGAAATTTAATTTAAATGCAGGAATGGAATGAAATTAAATGATGGAATTATGAATGAATTTAGTTGGAAAGGACTTTAAAGCTCATCCAGTTGCAACCACCTGCCATGTTGTTGCATTAAATGCGGGGGGAGAAACAAACCCCTTACTTTATTAGAGGGGCCAGGAACGGCTCCAGTCTGGCAGTGTTCGATATGTCAAACCTCACTCATCCAGATTCATGGCAACTATCAGTCCAGCAGTGTTCGTTATGTCGAAACTCACTGTTCAGGATTCACTAATAATGCACCACATTGCCAGGTCAATCTTGCTTCTGAGCTCTCATGGCCACACTGAGGGATGGGGTCGCGTTCAGTGGGAAAATTACGATTGGTTACCGAAACAGTGCAGTTTATTGATGCAACAGGTACAGGTTCTTACGGATTGCCGGTGACAAATACTGTCGGCAAAGCACATGGAAATAATAGTTACATGGATACAAGCACTTGATAAAGTTAACACAGCATAGCTCTAAAATATACAGGTGACAGTAACTCTATAGAGATTCTAAGCTTTCCCAGGGAAGCACTGGTTACAGTGCAAGTCTTACCCACAGGCGTCCCTATGGGAGGGGGGGGGGAAGAGAGGTCCAGCCCATCAACCGGTCGCAGGAGTCTGTCGATGTTATCTTCCTCGACTCATCCATGATGGTATCTTCCCTGATATCCCCCTCTCTTTTGGGTTATTTTATATTATTTTCACCTTCAAGGTGGATCTTGAGTGACTCTAGTCATGCATACCTTTATTACAGTTGGTGTAAATTTCTCTCGCTTCAATTTAAAGGTATATGACACCAAAAATTCAGAGCGCAGGCTCAGAGAGGGGTGGTCTCATTTTGGAAAGGGGTCGCAAAAGAGATGGGAGTGTATTTTAGCATGTAAATGCTTTATAATGACATTATAATGAAGCAAAGTTCACACTGAGGACAGCATTCTGTAAAAGGATTACAGGCTCCTGGCTTAGGGTAGCAAGTATGCAGCTTATTAGCTTCTTACACCACCTAGTTCCCATTTTTTTTGCTGAAGTTAGGGCAAAGTCTAACCGCGAGAGCTCCACCTCGCTCCACCCTCTACCTGTTACGGGAACAGCTGCGAAGTGCAAATTCCTGGCTTACTAGGTGTCTCTGCATCTCGCTCCGTGAGGCCCTGAGAGTCCATTTTCCCTTATGTGTGGACAATGCTGCATTCTAAATATAAGTTCAATTCCACATTTCCTAATTATCCCACACATGGGTAGGGAGGCCTTCTAGTAGACCACATACAGGGGAAACTCCATTAAGTCAGATATGGTACCCCATAATGACAAAACATGGCTCTTCACATCACTTTTATGCATGTTCACGTTAGTTCTTCTAGTCAGACACAGGAATCAAAGTCTTCTCCTCTTGTACTCAGGAAGTAAGCAATCTTTTAAGGAGCTATTGTTAATTCAGAAACAACAAAAGAAGTTAAAGCAGGTCCTTTTTTCCTTACGAGACGCTTACCATGGAAGTTTTTCTCATATTAAATGAACTTCTCTACCCTAAAGTGTCCCCATTTCCTCTGTTCCCAAAGCTTTTGATGGGGTTTCAGGGAAAGGAACATATAGTACAAAGTCTGAGGGCTTTGAATGGAGAACATTTACAAAACACTATAAAGACAAATAAAGCAGAGAACAAACCTTAAAGAGAAAACCTGTGAGCTGAAGGACTAACACCACCCCAGTAAAATTGTCCTAAGCACATCAAGGACCACAAGCCTGGAGCCTGATGATGGCTGTTGGGTGGGCTTCCCTCCCGCAGATGAAAACACCTCTTAGTTCTCTGTGCTCAGTCCAAGGAAAGAAAAGGCGACATTTCCCTACCTTGACATCTGTAGGCATGCCACTCTAAGAGGTCATTTCTTTTTGCTTTAGAGATACTGCCTGGCCAGTTACCACACCTTCAACATTACTTCATTCACCCCTACCCCCACAAAGCTGTGACATGCTGAATAAATGTGGAGGCTTAGGTGATCTTAGACACACACAGTGCTGCCACTGCAACTACTGATATTTAGCTGTCGCCTTGAAGCTGCCCAAGGGTCAAGGCGTAAGGATCTTGTTCTACGGAGGTACTAAGGAAGACAATTCTGGTGCTAGATTATTTCAAACAGGTAAAGCAAAGCAGAACCTGTTATTTTATTTTTCAGTGTTATGGGTATAGAAAAATAGTTTCAACTCAATGCCTACAGCTCAGAAGGCTAATGGGGAGTGAGAAGATTTGTATCTATTATCTTCTTGTGAATAAAATGCAAAGCTTGGAAAAGTATTCCTTTACCCATCCTTAAATTTGTTCTTTTTCTTTCCTTATATACCCTCCAGGGAAGCTTATGCTAGAGGAAAGAGGGAAAGGCTTCCATTTTTACCAGAGGAGCCAACCTCCTCTTCTGATGGTCCTATTACAGATGAGCTGTTATGTCTCATTTGTAAAGATACAATGACTGATACAGCTGTGGAAGCAGTTATTGTGACGAATGTAAATGTTATTCCCACGTTGTTAAGTCAAAATATCACATCTGATCTTCTGAAAGCAAAAATAGCAGATAACAATATTACTTTGTTACCCGTTCTTATTAAAACCTAAGTATACACTGACTGGGAAAGGACTCATCTCATATAAAGTAAAAAAAAAGAAGGCAGAAAAGTCGTTTCTCTTTCTACAGATCTAGTTATGTCCTCCTTATGTGCAGAAGAGTGCCCAACTGTGCAAGTGTTTACAGTATTACATATAAAATGTTTGTCCACAATCCTTTCTCTCATACAAAATTATCCAGCCATCTCAGGTGACTGACTGTGGTCTGCAAAAAATAGGTAGTTAGGCATTTAATCAATATTCTTCTCCACTGGAGAGCCGGTTCACACACAATCAGAACTCAGACCTACTAATGTTTCTTTTGAGAGGTGCTTTGTTCATTAACCTTGGGTTCAATGACTTCTTGCTGTAGTAGACAGGGGGAAAAGGATGAGTTGAATCATGAAGACACAGCCTACACTCCATCTTCAAATATTACAACAGCGAAATGTCAAAATTATAACTAGTTACTGCATACTAGAAATTTTTTACAGTCTTGAACATTTATAGCTTCATGTTGTACACTCAAGGCCATATTCACCCATTAATCTTGTAAGTGTTTTGATTAGAACCCAATAACTTTCCTTAGTTGGCTAAAACTATTGTATTGTGATTATACTAATTATGAACAGGTATTAGAATGGCATTACTGGAGTCTGAGGAACATACCTGCCCAGGGTGTTATCAGAGAGATGTTTCTCTTGATGCTTTAGTTGCCAACCAGAGCCTGCGCCAGGTAGTGTGATGACTTTACACAAGTTGTACAGAGAGCTTGTAAGGAGCTGGGAGAGAAGATAATATTACTGTAATATTAAGGCTAATAAGGCTAAATTTACTTTTCAAACACATTATCTCTTACAGCTCTTGAGAGGTAATCTGGCAAATTCAGGTCACACTTCTGTTTAACTCAATCACCTCACTTTCAAATTTGGTGTTAACACTGAAGTATTTTAAATACAGATACCCTGAGTTAACAATCATTAACATCAGTGTTTAATGTGGTGTGTTTATGTAGCTGTGGTCGTAGCTGTTAGGATTGATAGCATTACAGGAATACCAAAGTAATTTTACTCTGTGGAGGCTTTTGTTGGTGTATCTGCTGAAGTTTCAGGTTACCTTTATAAAATGTTCCTCTGCCTCTAGGCTGTGAACAAATTCAAAAATGGAGCTCGCTACACAAAAAGGCTCCATAAGCAGGTTCAACAACAGTCGCCACCACCTCCACTGCCACCTCCACCACCACTCAAGACTGTTATCTCTCCGACTGCTGTGGTGACTGCTACTCAACTGCCTCAATCTTCTTCTCTGTCAATCAGCAGCTTTTTGGAAGAGAAGGTAAGTTTTATTTTCACATATGCAGTGACTCCAGTATTTCAGTAGTTTATTTTCTAGCTGTTTACATTTATTCACAAGGGCTGCCAAGTTCCTGTATGGAGACAACTAGCACTACCAAGTCTTCTGGGCTCCCAAGGACAATCAGTACCCACAACTGGTAAGTAGTGATAGCTTTAGGATTTCTGTTAAAAAAATTACATTCAGATAAGCTGAGTGGCTTTTTTAGTTTTTCTTCTCCCCTTTTCAAAAGGTCCTCTGAGGAGAGACAGTACCGTCCACTCACTAGGTGCCAGAGCAAGCTGTGAACTGTAAATATGCTATAGAAATCCAATATCTAACTACTTGTAAACTAGTCTGTAACATATGACTTACACAACAGCTGATCGATAATCAAATAAGTAAGCACAGAATGTTGCGGAGAATACAATTGGTAACTGATTTTTAAATGGCTTAATTTGAATTGGCTATAACAAAGGGTATGCATCTTGTAGTAAGATTATTCCAAATAAAACTCTGGTTTTATTTGGAATAATCTGAAAAACTCTGAAAAAAGGATGCTTTTTGAGAAAACCATAAGTACATATAAAAATTCAATGCAATTAAAGAATCACATAGAAAGCTTTGGATTACTGGCTGAGTAGTTCTGAAGAAATGGGTTTTCCAGTTGAAATCAGCGTCCAGCATTCTTGCTTTAACAACATAGTTGATACTGATTGAGGCAGTTATTGGAAAAATCAGTGCTGCTATTTAATGACAATTCTGAATTTCTTCCACTTAGTCGTCACAAAGAGCCAAGCTGCTTTCTATCAGTTGGATAGAGAAGAGGCTGTTTCTGTGTCATGTTAGTCCTTTGTTTTGGCATACAGATGGCTTCTATATATAGAATAGATAACTTGCGCTTTACAAGAATTTATAACAGAATAAGTAGCTTCTGTTTCTACAAGAAATGTTACCTTGTCATTCCTCAACCTAACTGTAACCAGGGGCTCTGCTGGGGAGGGTTTCAAATATTCCCCTGCTCCTCCTCAATCTTCATCTAAAGTAGGTCAGAGCAGGCCCTGACATTCCACTATATCTCTTGTGTTTATTTTGAATCTGGGGGCATTCTCTCTCCTCCAGTGCTCCCTCTGTTTACAGATTGCACTCTGATCGTTCTCTAAGTGTAGCCCATGCAGACTGATCACAAACCTTTCCATGTAATACTTCTTTCTGAATCTTTCCTCCCAGGTCACTCCCCCTTTTTCTGCTTTCCTCTGTGAGAGCAATAGCCAACAATACTTTTTTCTCCCTATTATGTCCTTTTCCCTTTCAACTTCTCTGTTACTGTGTACTGTCCAGGCTGTTTCCAGTGATATATTGAGCAACCGAGGGTCTGTCCCTCCCAGTTTTTGCAGCTTGCATTTAATATCTGGGTCTGATTGACCAATAAAAAAACAAGGTAACTGTGCTGCACCTTATTCAGGATCCTTACCTGTATATTTATGTTTCATTCCAAAAAGAACCAACTACTGATATTTGGTTAATAGATCCTGCTCGGGCAGAATATTTGGATCCCATGTAAGGTCTATGGAGGGAAAGTGGTCATCCACTGACACTGCTCTGTGCCCCGTGTGCATGGATCTTTTCTGCCTCCTCCCTTGCTTTTGCCAGCACTATAACATCGTATGCTACCAAAGTATCCAATACTACTTGTAAAATCATTCCAGTCTAGATCTTGTGTTCTAATAATCGTCTCCATCACTTTAGTTACTTTTTCAGAATATTCCCTATAGGGCCCGGCTAATTCTCTCCAGGCTCATAAATCTGACACAGAAAACGACATGTTGTTAGTCACCAGGCCCTCCTTCCCTGCTCTCTGGCGTAAGGGAGCATGTATACCTTGGAGAGCACCTTGCGCTGTTCACCTCATGATGGGGCTAGAGCTCTCTTCACATCTGCATCCAAACCTGCAGCTCCCACACCGCTTGTTCCTGGGTTTAATTTGTGGTCCAACTAATAATTCCACATCCTCTTTTTCCTACCTGCATCTCATACACCACTTACCAATACTACAAGCAGAGCATCAACTCTTGAGAGTTTTGTTATTATCCTTTTCCAGTGCTAATACCATGGGATCTTTAGATATATGCAAATACCTCTTTCACAACTCGAAATTATTATGCAAATCAAAGAATAAATCAATATACCATAAATCTTCCCACTTTGCCTCACTTTGTCAAACCAGCATCAATCAATCCATTATAATTAACTGCACTGTTCACAGGCCACTTCACTCCGGACTCCAGCTTATACAATGGCCACCATTGATTATAATACTTTATCAAAGTCTCCTGCGTGACTGAGCCACCGGAGGGTCCACCAATTTGTTTTCAGTGTTGCAAAATGCAACTCAACAGGTATTTCTTCAAAATCCTCCCTTTGGAAGCAGTAGTCCAGACCTCTATCCAAATAGAATGTCCAGACAGCTAAACAAATCCTTACTCAGTGCACAGGGCATCCCCTGTGACTATTGTGAATAATTTACCAAAAAGAATGCCTTTTTAAAGAAATAAAATCAGGGTCTTACCAAGGTCCCGAGTTGGCCCGGAGATCTGAGGTTTCTTTCTGGGAAATCTTCAACGCTGGCGTGAAGGTCCCATAGACTCCCCAGATAAGCAAAAAACACTTCAGAGGGTCGGTGTTCAGGCATCAAAATGTGACCGCAAAATTACGTTGGAGAAACTCTCTAAGGCTCAATTTGGAGTTTCAGAACGCAGCATTCTTTATTTCTGCACTGGGCACACATGCGATCAGCTTCACAAAGGTGAGCGTGCCCCTTACCTGCTGGTAGCAGCTCTGTATTTCAGTTTTTCCAGGAGGCCATATACGTATTCATGAGACTTACAGAAACTAATTATAATATCTGCATTTGAATTACGCATGCACTTTCTTGCTGAGTGGGGGGTCTCTGGTGGTCACCAGTAGTCTTCCTTACTGTGTTCAGTGAGTGACATTTTTGTTTGCCCATGCTCGCAAGGTCGTAGTGCTGAGTTAGCAGTGGGATGTATTTGCTTTTACTCTGTTCTAATCTCTGTTATCCTGAAGGTTTGCATACTTGGTCTTACTGCATCCATAGTTGTTATCAGTTCCTTGATGTTCCTTTCCCCATCAGCTGGACTTTCCTTGTTCCCTATATGTCAGTAGGAACAGTTAGCTGTATTTTACTATGTTAGTTTAAAGTCATACACGTTATTGTTAGTATAAACCTATAATTTAAACCTACGTAATGGCTTGAGTAATACTACTGGAGGCTATGTTTAGTTCTTCAATTTGCATTAGCATTATGTTAGCAGCTAAAAGAGAAAAAACCCAAACCAAGTTTAGGAGGAAAAATATTAGGGAGAATGTTTTGAATTAACTTCCATTTGTGTGTCTGTTGTGGTTTTTTTTAAGATCCAAACCTTACTGTAGTACTTCATTTTACTTTAGGAGTTCGCATACCTACTCCCAGTCAAGATCAGGTTCTTCCTGCACTGGCTCCTATTCTGGATCATGCAACTGTTCCATTCAAATTCCAACTTGCCATCACCAGAGTATCCAGGAAGAAGCAGATGGAAGAGTCGTGACAATTTTTCCAGGACTATGTCACATGGTCTTCACTGCTCAAGATCAAGGTCACCCCACAAAGATGCCACAGATGGTCAAGGACCTGCACCAGCCCACTCCCACATCCCTATTTCTTGTTTCATTCATTAAAATTTCATCAAAACTTAATATGCTTACAAAGAAAACTCTCAGGATAGCTGATGATTTCTGTGCTGAAAATTTATTTGGGCAGGAATCTGAATGCTGCTAGTATCTTTCCTACAGATGACTTTGAGCTGTATTAGTAGAGGCTGAGTATAGAAGTTTTAAATACAATAATTTTTCTTGAACTTCAGTCACTGTCGTTGACTAGAGCTAGAGGTACGTGCAAAATTCTGCAAGGACATCTGCTAGAAGGGTTGATTAAACAGTCCTGTATGTAGGATTGCAGTACAAGAATTTTGCGTCTTGTTCTAGTTACCAAATATGCAGTAGTCTAAGCTGGCATTTTAAAACTGAGCTTTACTGCCCTCAAGATAAATG
>JAOEHY010005168.1:0-24344 GCA_025447955.1 Psilopsiagon aurifrons
CCCGCCCCCCCCCACAAAACGGGGCGGGGTTCTGCCTGTCTGTCGCATTTACTATTTAGATCTATAAAAACAAGTGTTAGGCTCCTCATTGCATGCTGTGTTTGATGAAACCTAAATAAGATTGCCAGTGATGAATTGCTCAGCTTTGTTGCTTGCTAACCCAGGGACATGCAGATGAAACGTCATGATAGCTAAAGCTTTCTGTTAGTTTGTGTTTCTTTTTTTCTCTACCTCGGTGGTATACAGAATTTCAGAGGCACTCAGCAGTCATAACTTGAAAACAAACAAACAAACCAAACTCCCCTAACTACTATTGTGTTCAATTTCTTTCACTGTCAGCAGAGTGAAAATGATTCAAAATAGTAAAAGGAATGTAAGACAAACTGCAAACTAGTATATGCTGTTCACTACCACTAGCTGATATGAGTATTTTGTTCTTTCATGAATATTACTCATGGAAAGGAAGTCAGGAGGAGGGATAAGGAGGGGTTTTAATATGATTCTGAGTTTTTTTCTGTTTTGAGTCTCAAAAATCACTTTACAAGTCATGAGTGCCCCGTTTGCATACATGCTGGTTGCAAATAGGCATTATCCGGATTAATAACAGTCTGTTAAACTTAACAATACAGTGAACATCAGGAATGAATTAATCTGAACCCCACTGGTAACCAGCACAGCTACTTAAATGATGTCCTTTGGTGCACACAAATATTTGTACGCTATATGCAGAAGGGGTGGGGAAGCTGAGCCCTTTTTCACAAAGGAAGTTCTGTTCTCAGTAACATGATTCCAGTTACTCCTGGCCAGAGCAGTAATGCCTACAGCAATTATGACAAAGGGAAAGTATTTTTAATTTGATGGGGTTATATCCCTTTTGTATCATCAGTGCTATGCAAGTATAAAGAAAGGTGAGGGGGAAGGTTTGGATGCCGGCAGTTTGAATTTATGGTATGTGAAAATCATAGAATCACAGAATGCTTAGGATTAGAAAGGACCTTAAGATCATCTAGTTCCAACTCCCTTGCCATGGGCAGGGGCACCTCATGCTAAATCATGTCACCCAAGGCTCTGTCCAGCCTGGCCTTCAACACCTCCAGGGGTGGAGCATTCACAATGTCCTTGGGCATCCCATTTCTGTGCCTCACCACCCTTACAGTAAAAAACTTCTTCCTTATAGCCAATCTAAACTTCCCCTGTTTAAGTTTGAACCCGTTACTCCTTGTCCTATCACTACAGTCCCTAAAGAAAATGCCTGGTGTGAGGGTGGTATGTGAGACATTAAAGTGTAATATTTTTAAGTTTTGGAACAAGGGGAAGGAAACCTATGTTGTGATAGAAAATATGGAAGAGAAATTCCTGTCATTTTTTAAATATCATTCTGTTTTAAAAACAAGAGATGCCCAAATATCTTGTCCTAACCTTTTTCTGTTTTAAAATTAGTATTACATTTATTTGATTGTATGGCTTGACCCTGGATTTGTTTTCTGTTAAAGTTCATCCTCACATGTAAACCTCACTGTTAGTGGAAAAACCAAGCTGCTCTCTAAATAGCAAAATTTGTTGAACCTGTTTTTTTGTGAGTGGTGTTCTCTATCCCCCTCACTCCACTGCCTCTTCCTTGCAGCACTCATCTCTCAACTCATTCTTTCCTGTAAAGACTTATGCTTTCATTTCTCTTCAGGTTCAGTTTCAGTATCTCTGAAGATACTTCGGGTTTTGGATGTGCTTGTTCATACATTGGCATGCTTGTCTGCATGTGGTGTTTGGTTAGCAGCCAATCAAGCAGAAATGATAACAGTTGAGTTCCTATTGTAGCATTTCCCTTATCAGGGTGACTAATACATGTGTCTCATTTGAATCTAGGCGCTGATTTTTGAAAATGGTAAGAATATAGTTGTAGGAGACTTTTAATTCTCTGTTAAACCTGACTGAAATTGGCCATTGTGCTCCAAAAGTAGTAAAGAGGAGACTGTCAGAGACCACAATTGCACAACTCTTGTTTTATTTGGAAAATGGGCAGAAAGAGTTAACATTTTATATACGCACTTGATACCATATGCTGAAGAGTGATTCATGTATCTTAAAATTATTGTTGCCAATTAAAAAATTCATCTCTGTAACCAAGACTGATTAAAAAAATATTTCTCGTAAGTTAATCAGGGGTCAACACTAAACTTTCACTAGTGTAGTGAAACCTCTTTGATACAACTGATTTATACAACATTATTTATTTACAATCTGATTGATACAACATTTGACTTACAATCAGTGTAACTCTGCAAGGTAATGTGTCAAAGTTAAGCTTTAGTTGGTTTACCTTGTTTTACTACTTTAAGCTGAAATAAAGATGTTAAAATTTAAAGCTTTCTTAAATTCAAATTCCAGAGACTAGCTCTTTAGCAACTCCTTTTCAGTTTTGGGGGTTTTTGCCTCTTAAAATATTTATGTACCTCTACTCCAAGAGAACTCCTGCGAGTTTGGTGTTTCATTTCATTACCATATCAGAATGAAATTTATTTGAAGTAGTAAGATTTAATGGTACAGTGATAGCACAAATCTTACTGGAATATTTTTTTTTTATACATAATGTTTTCTAATCCTCATTTGCCTGTTGCTTGCCTCCAGCTTGAATCATGCAACTTGTGGATCAGCCACTAAATAAACCTCACTGCTGGAATAAGACCTTAACTTTTTCTTCCTTTTGCAGAATTAACGTATGTCTTTCTAAGAAAATTGCTGATGACGCTGTCCCAGAAGGCAGTTCTTCACTAGGCTTCTGTGCTATCATAGTCCTCAGTTAGGTGTGAGAAACTTATAAGTAGTTATTTGTAAAGAGCAAATTGGTAGACTAAGTATTTACAAAGGATGTTAAAAGTAAATTATTATATTTTTGTGTTCTATTGTTCATTTAACGCTATTTGCCTCCACATTTTTCATTTTCTCAGACATTCTTTCTAACCTGTTTAATCTGAAGAGATGTGTTTTTAGGTGCCCCAAGTCCTTTCATCTTCTTGGTATTTGGTTTCACTCACACTTGGTGCCTTGCAGCTTTGGGTCTTTTCAGTCAGAGGTGTGACCTCTCTGTTTTTCTTGTGACTATTCCGCAGTAATGCTTAGATGCTTTCTGCTGATATTCCAAACCGTTCCTTGACTGGAAGCCTGGTGATCAAGTTCTTGATGTCATAGATTGATTCACTGTATGACAGATTGTCAGTTTCCTTTTGTGATATTTTTCCTTAGTAATACTTTACTTCTGTTTCTCTGTTGGTGATATTGTAGCAAAAACACACTCAGGAGTATGGAAAGATCTTCAAGTCTCACTTTGGTCCCCAGTTTGTTGTATCCATTGCAGATCGAGATATGGTTGCTCAAGTCCTCCGAGCAGAAGGTAGAGCACCACAAAGAGCTAACATGGAATCCTGGCAGGAGTACAGAGACTTGCGAGGGAGAGCCACTGGACTTATTTCTGCGTAAGTATTGCTACTCCTTCCTTTTCTTTGTTTTCTTATTAAAGTTTAGTGATTTTCTGAAGGACTGTAGAGGTCATCTGGGAATTCAGGCTTTTCTGTGTGGGGAAATTTCTGTGTCTAGAGGAGGGAAGAGGGTAAGAATTGATGATGAATTGTCTGTTCTGCTGTAAATTTTCAAAGGGATGGTAATGATGAGTAGTTTGAATGCGGAGTAAGCTGCCTTGCGCAAAAGCATTCTTGAGGAATGTATATCAACTAGAGCTGTCTGAGCTGACTCACTTTTTAGCAGTATTGCAGAGCAGGGCTTATTAACTTTGGAACAGTGCTGTGCAAATGCGGTTTTATTGGTTCTAGGCTGTTGCATCCAGTTGTTAGTGTGCTCTGTGGACTTGTTGGCTCAGGTTGACTTTAGCTTTATTATTCATTGAAGTGCCCTCTCAGTAGATCGATGCAGAGGAGTCACTGAATGGTAAATTCACACTATAATGCATCCCCATGCAGATATTTTTGAACATCGCTGATTCTAGAACTTTTCTGTCTGTAAAGCTTACATAAATTGGCAGTGCATGTGGGTGTGGTTAGTTGCCACTGCCAGCTACTCACCATCCCCACTGACTTAGGATGTTTGTTTAGAGGGAAACTTATTTCCTGAGTCATGGACAGCCTGTTTCTTTACTGGTAGGAAAAAGCATTATGCATTACGCTGCAGACTCAAATCTTCAGTGCAGTTCAGAGTCAAACTAATAGTTTCTTCACATTTTGTTATTTGAGATCTTAAGAGAGTCAGAAAATGTCTGCTAAAGAGATTATTTTGCTGGTCAGTATGTACCTTGCAGCAGCATTGCTCCAGGTGAAGAAAAAAAAACAAAAGGAGGAGGGGAATATGTGGCATTTTAAAATAAATGCATAAAAGGCAATTGCCTGTCTTCTTAAGGAACAGAAAGGTATCTCTGGAGCCACTGTTCCCAAATACTCTGCTTATACAAAGCATGCAGATGCTGCAATTCAGATTTTTAGTCTTCAGCACAAAGATTTCGATACATAGCTCAGCTAAAGTAGAATCTAGCTGTAAATTGTTTCCTTATGGCTGGATCTGCTGTCCTATTACTTTGTAGGCTTAGAATTAGGGTACCTGAAAGTGATGTATCAGAAATGGAATTTATCGTACTAGATCAGATCCTTGATTTGTCAAATCTCAATGTGTTACCTGTCTTTGATAATTAAACGCCGGTTCTAGGTAAAAACAATTTTTTAGTTTCTTTGAAACATTTTAAATGACCATTTTAAATAAACATTTGAATAATTCAAATGCTTAAAGTAATTTTAATAAGCAAATTTTAAATTTTGCTAATTTCTTGTGTTAGCTACTACTAAAATACTGATACAGAGGCATTTGTCAAATTTAAAATACCGAGTGGACAACTTCTGTCACTGAAACCAGAGATTCACTTACACCTGTACATGCATGTTGCAACACTGAAATTTAATGAGGATGTATGATAAATAAATGATAAAACTATAGCGGCATAATACCAAGCGCACATGATCATAATTTTCACCACTTGCTTTCACTTGACATGAAAAATCATAAATGGTTTCATTGAGAAGCTCTTATCCAGCTGATGATTAAGGAAAATTGTGTATAGACATTATTAATAATCTCTTCTAGGGAGGGAGAACAATGGCTAAAAATGAGAAGTGTACTGAGGCAGAAAATTCTGAAACCCAAAGATGTGGCTGTTTACTCTGAGGGAGTCAATGAAGTAATCGCAGACTTAATTAAAAGAATCCACACCCTCAGAAGTCAAGAGGACGATGGGCAAACAGTGGCCAATGTTAACAACCTTTTCTTCAAGTATTCAATGGAAGGTAAGCCCAGGCTGTATAACATCTGTAAAGAAAGTGCATGTAAAGCAGTGTGCTTATGGTTAGGCATTTTTGGCAAATGACTAGTGCCCCTTTGTGATTACTCGGAAAAGGGAAGCTTGATATTCTGCTTTCAGATGTCTTACTACTTAGTATAGCAGTTATCAGTAGAATTCCTTTGTAGACTCCAAAGAGATGATACATTGTAGTAAGGGTTAATTCCTGTGGAAACGCTGGCATATAGGTAAAATGTGCAGTCAAGGTCCTGAGCAGTTTCAGTGCTCTGTATTTCTGTATTAATTTCTCAAGAATAAGGGTGCTAACTTTCTAATTGCGTGACTTCGAAGTCATGTTAATTTAACAATGTACTAGCCAAATTCCAGGTGGAGAATCACTGTGTGATGGATCTAAATTCTTTTTGTAGCTTAGTATGGGGAAAAAACCCTGCTTTTGAATGCTTACACATGCCAAGTGTAGGGTCGTTATGCTTGCTTTAAAATCATCTTCCACTAGCTACTATTAGTGAGGGGATGCTAAATGGAACACCGGCCTGAGCTATGATGGCATTTCCTGTGTTCTTACAGAAATCTTAATGGTGATTCTATTTCATGCATTGCTTTAACTGACTGCATAGAACCTGATCTCGTTACACATAGCGCCTTTTAGAAACGTAGGTACTGTGCTGGCAGGCAGCCGAATGATTTGAGATTTGTAAGAACTTCAAAATTGCTCATCTATGAAGATGCTGTATCAAATTGGTGTCTGCCTTTTGGTAAACTAATCTGAGTCTGTTCCACGTTAATAATCTCTAAAAATGGCATTAAACTAAGATTTACCAACTTTATGGAATTTTAAACTCTTGAGCTTACAGATTCACTTTAACTGATGGGTTGGTTTAAATTCTTTGCATTCTTTTAGCTTTTCATTTATAACCTGTGCCTGGCACGCACTTATTTCCTATATGAATTGTGGTTTTAATTAACTTACACTGTCAAACGTTCAGGGAACCAATGCGTAAGATTTCTTTGAAAGGACTGTGTACAGAGCAGAAGAATATGTAAGAGCAGTTGCTGAAAGAGGTGCAAGAGAAACAAAAGGCACAGAAAGATAATCTTCCCAGGGAGGAAAAGTAAAGAAAGAAGAGTGGGTTGAAAATAGCCAGATTTTAAAATTATTTTTGCCTCTAAAGAAGAAATACAAAGCAAAGAACAGGGAAAAAGGAAATTTTCTGAAAATATCTACAGGTATATATACTCGAGAATTTATGGAGAGTTTGATGGAGGGGAAGAACAAAGTAAACCATCATTATTGTACCTGTTTTTAAAAGAAAAAAACAGAAAAAATAGATTAGAGTGTTAATAGACCATTTATTCTAATTATCTAGTTAACAGTTATTCCAGTATTTCCTGAAAAGATGTGGACAAACTTGCTAATGAATTTTAAAGCACAACATTTATTTAAAACATTTGATGCAAATAGCTTTGAGAAATTATCCAAATGACTTTTAAAATTTCCTAATTTCCCTACTGGATTTGATAAAAATCATTAAATAAGACTATTTTGGTAAAAGGAATGGATTTTATGCCATACCATGTGATATTTTAATTAATAAACTGGGCAATGTCATCTAGACATTGCAAGTTGGGAGGAAAAGTTGCTAGAACCCCATTTCAGGAAGTAATTAATAAATGGTGCTGTCAAACTGAAAGAACATTTTGGCTTACTCCATTAGGGCAGTTCCTGGCTGAGTTCTGTCTAGTATTTAATAATTTGGTATGTTTATAAAACTGAGCTGGGAGATTGCAGGGACCCTCATGGACAGGTAAGAATTAATAAATGGAAGAGATGGTCCAGAGTTGGGAAGAAGAATAATAATTTACTGAAAATATATATAAGTACTGTTTGTTGGTGGGGAAAAATGGTATTTCTAGTAGGGATCACTGCAATATTGCAGAAAAATAAATCTGAGGAAATTACAGCAAGTCAGGAAGAAGAGGTGAGTCAATACTGTCACTTGCAACAGTGTCACAAGCTTGCTGATTTTCAGGGTTACATGGAATCTATTGTGTGCAGTAAAATCACTGTCTAGAATGCAAGCGCTTTATCTGTTTGTGCATGCTCATTATTCATTTACTACCAGCTTATGACAAAGAAAGGCATAGCCACTGCTAGAAACCTGAGGTGTCGCCGCAGTTTTCAGAAATACCTTTGGAGTTGGGTGTCCTTGTGTGTTCAGAGGCCGACGGATTAGGCTCAGGATTTGTGGTGCAATACAAAACACAGCAAACATGTTGGAGGGCTGCTCTACTTCTGGTGGAATTCCTGGCTGTCTTCTCAGATTGAGCATTACTGACACAGCAACCAGTGTCTCACTACAATGTTCAGCTGGGACTTTTTTACTGTATTTTAAATTTCTATTTTATTTGCTCCCAACTGCAATTATGATAACTAAATATTTTTGGAAGGTAGTTCCATTATATTAGCATTTTAATTCCTTAAATTATTAATATGTATGTATGCATGTGTATAGCAAATTCTTTGATTTCATATGTGCAGGTGTGGCAACTATTCTGTATGAATGCCGGTTGGGCTGCCTGGAAAACAACGTCCCGCAGCAGACTGTTGAATATATTGAGGCTCTGGAGTTGATGTTTAGTATGTTTAAGACCACTATGTATGCAGGTGCTATTCCCAAATGGCTTCGTCCACTTATTCCAAAACCCTGGAGGGAGTTCTGCAGATCCTGGGATGGACTCTTCAAATTTAGTAAGATTTAGTAGTAGAAAAGTTTGGCTATATTTCTGCAGGTTCTGTGTGTTTGGACAGGACTTGCTGCATTTCTTTTCTAAAATCCTAGGAAGATGTGGAAGAAGTAAGTTTCACATTAAACGCAGACTGGCCAGAGGAACCATTTAAAAAACATACCTTATTGAAATGAAAATTTACCAGTACACTTTAAATATTCCCTATTTTATACTGCTGTCTCTTTGCTTGTCTTCATCTCTTCCAGCACTCAGTCCTTACACCACGTTTGAGATCTTTGCCAAGCCTTTATCTTAAGCCACTCAAATTTTAATGAGTGTAATTTTGTTGACTTCAGCATATTTTCAGTCAGGCACTCTGACAAATTTTCACCACTAAAATTGGCTAGAAAGTTAAAAAATTAGACTTTAGCAGTTAATTATACTCTTTGTGAAGATTATGTATCTAACATACAAGCATATAAGTTGACATAGAAGTATACTGTTGTACTACAGTATGTTTTTTTTGTAAATAAGGCATTCGAGGCTACTTTATGAATCAGCTTTCATGCAAATAAGGACTTGTCTTTGCAATATTTTTTTTTTTTTAAATATTTTGGACCCTCTTTCCCTGCCTAATGTTAGAAAAGGATGCATGTTAGAAAGCTGTCTAATGTTAGAAAGCTGCATGAATTTTTAATTTTATTAGCTCTATTTGTCTAGTTAGGTCTGTGTACACCTTCTTTAGGTCAGATTCTTTAATTTCTTAACCTTTAATACACCTAGTATGCTTATTTTTTAGTATGTATTGATCTATGTCTGTAGTAGGCATTAGAGAACCCACTTAATGCTGATTGAAGTGTGTTTTCTGTGAACTGTGTACATTTTTACATTGCCACTTCTACATTATTTCCCACAATAACGTACTCTTCTTCCCTCTTATGGGTTAAAAATAGCAGACTTCAGCTTTGTCCTAACAGCGGCTGAAAAACTGTTCTTGAGGAATTTGTTCCATTTGAAACTTGCGATGCTGTTTCTTTGTTGAATCCTTTTGTGAGAAAGGAATAAAATGGTGAAAATCACTATGTGATATGTGTGTATTTGTGTAGGCTTCACAAAGGAACATGTTAATTCTAGTTCCTTTTTTGTAAGTTCATTCTGTGAGGCATTAAGTTTCTGAGGGTTTTTCTTCTTTTTAAAGCCCTTGTTTCACTGAAGATGCTGTTTGTAGTCATTGAAGTATAAATGGGACTGTGGGTGAGCTTGTTCAAAGTGTCATTCACTGATGTTTTTCAGTTTTTGTTATTATTTGATGCTCCTCATCTTTGTCTTCAGTGTAATTCAGTTCTGTGGCTTTGACCTTCTGGTTGCGGCTAACATCTTGTGGCAGTTTCTGTGTGCTGAGTTACAGCATGCTCTGCAGTGTTCACCACTTCTAGCAGGGTCATCAGAAAACAAGCCAGGTGGGCAGAAAGGCTTGACCTTGAGCTTCCTTCATTCCCCGTCAGAAGCTATAGTCTCCTGTGTCCTTTCTTTGCACTCAGCATTCTCATGCTGTGAACTACCTAGGTTCATGTCAGCTTAGTCTTTCCTTACCATAAGTACCCACTGACTTCCACCACTACTCTCTTATCTTTTCCCTGAGAAAATAGATTAATTTATTTTATTTTTATATGTGTATAGCATGAGGGAGAAATATCATTACTGTCTGGAACCAGCAGAAAAATAAAAATGGAAGCTTAATTATTAATTTTTTGTTAATACCAAAGGTCAGATCCATGTTGACAACAAATTGAAGGCTATTCAGTCTCAGCTGGATCGAGGAGAAGACGTGAATGGTGGGCTACTTACACACCTTCTAGTGAGTAAGGAACTTACTTTGGAAGAGATCTATGCCAACATGACTGAAATGCTTCTGGCAGGAGTGGACACAGTAAGCTTGTTACCATTTGTCTTGTGCACGGTTGTTTTCAAATCAGTACCATTTGCAGCTACCTTCAAGGAGGTTATGTTGTTTTTAAGGACATAAATTCTGGCACATTTATGTCATGACATCTTTAAAGTGGTAGAAAATACATCACTTTGTAATCTCTCTGCTGGAATGAAGTCGGTGTTCCATTCTAGCTAGGAGCCCATCACTTTGAGTGTGTTCTGCAGTTTGTTAAACAGATAAAATAGCAATTGTCTTTACATTGGGCTTGAATTTCATACATTTTCTTATACTAGTTTGAATATTGGGTTGGTATTTGTGCTTCTTTAGGTAGACCACAATAAAAAAGGCTGCTGAAAGTTAATGTGAGAAAAACTGATCAATAAACTCATAGGTAGAATTTGGTCAAGGATTTTCTTGTGTGGCTGATTAAATCAACTGGAGGCACATATTAGGGATTGGCTTCTGGGTTATACTGAAGTTTATTAGGAGGTGGGTGTTACACAATAATGAGGATAAGGCAGAAGTTTACCCATGCTTGTGTTGGCAATGCACAGTCAGTCTGAGGCAAAGAGCTGTGGTAACAGGGCTCAGTATTAGTGAGGCTAGCATGTGCAATGTGTTAACACCTAGTGAAGCATTCTATGTGGCCATCTTTCCTCATTCTTTTGATTTGTCATCTACAGTATTTGAAGAAACATTCAAGTCATGTATGTATTTTCCCTTTCTCTCATTTCTGTTATCAGTGTAGCTTGGTATTGACTGCAGCATGACAAGCAGAAGAATGAGAAAGGATAAAAAATTAGTTATTGTGTTGTATACACAATGTATACAGAGTTATTCAGAATATCAGTGAACACTTATTATAAATGTTTGCAACTGAACAAATTTTTAAAGTATATGAATTTGATAAAGAAAGTGCTATGTAGGACTGCTTAATAGTCTTACAGTAGAAGAGATTAAAATTAGTTAAAAAGTAAAGTAGACTTAAAGTAAAAAAACTTCTCTGGATAATTGAAATCAGATTTTTTTGATTTAAGAAAATTTGTAAAAAAAAAAGTAGTACTTCTGAATACCAAAATAAGGAGCATATGTAAAACTTATTTATATGCTGAAGATTGTTTCATTAGCTTAATATCCCAAAGGGCTTATGAGTTTGGAGAGCTTTTTGATGTGTGGTTCTCAAGTAAATCACAGCTATTCATCCCATTCATTTTCTAATATTTCAGACCATTAATTTTCCATTCTTAGTGTGTGACAGAGTTTTAATTAAACTGAGAGGAAAAGGTTCAAGTTCATGCCAACAGCATTCCCGTTCCATTTGACTCAATTTTCTCAGCCAGCAGCATTTTATTTTTTTTTTTTTTTGTGAGAGAATGGTACTTCTGAGTTCCTCATTTTCAAGTGCAAGACTGAAACTGAGGGAATATTTTTCCCTACCGCTGTCACTTCAGTTCTCATTTTATCATAGAAACTGAAAGAGGTTTAGAGGATTATAAAAGCTTTCAACAAAATTGTAAGGCGTGTTTTAGCTATAAAGCCTTTTGGCTGTCGCTGGAACAGTACTAATTTTTAAGAGGTTATGAAGGAGCTGGGATCCTGGGAAGAAACGGTGTTTATATCAGAGTTCTGTATACAGCTGGCACAATTGCCAGCTCCTCTGAGCTCTGAGAGGAATAGAACAGGGTTGCATTTTAAAAAGGGACACTCAAAATTGCAAGAAGAAAAAAAGAAAGGCTCTGAGAATGATACTCATAGCATTTGTTTGAAGACAAAACCTGATGAATTTGGATTCTAAATTTTTCTTAGATATAAGCCCAAAATAGGACATTTCAGGAAGTTGGGGTTTTTACCCATACATTGTTTATAACATGATGCTTTGTTGTACTAATGAGTGAGAAGCTGGAAATAAAGCTGCTTCACTTTCTACATAGGAAACTTTTTGTCTCTTCATTGTACAGGTTGAAAAAAATACACTTGAAAATAATTCAAAAAAATTAGGGTAGAAGTTACAATTTTTCTGTCTTAAATGCTGCAAAAGCATGGAGCAGATCCTCCTGGAAACTGTGATAAGGCACGTGGAAAATGAGGAGGTGACAGCCAGCATGGCTTTGCTAAAGGCAAATAGTGTCTGACAAATTTGGTGGCCTTTTATGAATGGGTTACAGCATTGGTGGATAAGGGAAGAGCAACTGACATCATCTGTCTGGACTTGTGCAGAGCATTTAAAACTGAGAGGCATGGATTTGATAGATGGACCACTCAGTGGATAAGGAATTGGCTTGATGGTTGCACTGAAGGAGTGCAAACCATAACATCAACAGCTCAATGTCCAGGTGGAGACCAGTGTTGAGTGTTATTTCTCAGGGGTCGGTACTGGGACCAGCGCCGTTTAACATCTTTGTCAGCAGCATCAACATTGGGATTGAGTGTGCCCTCAGCAAGTTTGCTGATGACACTACACTGTGTGGTGCTGTCGACACAGTGAAGGGAAGGGGTGCCATTCAGAGAGATCTTGAGAGGCTTGGGAGGTGGACTGGTGCAAACCTTCCATAGTTCAACAAGGCCAAATGCAAGGTCCTGCCACCTGGGTTGAGGCAATTCCAAGCACAAATACAGGCTGGGCATAGACTGGATTATGGGTAGCCCTGAGATGCTGGTTGAATAGAAGCTCAGCGTAGCCTGGCAAAGAGCACTTGCAGCCCAGAAAGCCTTGCTGTATCCTGGGATGCGTCAAAGAAGTGTGGCCAGCAGTCCAAGGGAGGTGATTCTGTACCTCTGCTCCACTCTCATGAGTTCCTAACTGGAGTGTTCCATCCAGTGCTGGGCCCCCAACATAAGAAGGATATGAATCTACTGGAGCAAGTCCAGAGGAAGGCCACAAAGGTGAGGACTGAAGCAGCTCTCCTATGAAGACAGGCTGAGAGAATTGGACTTGTTCAGCCTGGAGAAGAAAAGGCTTCAGGAGACCTTACAGCAGCTTTTCAGTACTTAAAGGGGGACTACAGGAAAGCTGGAGAAGGTCTTTTTCCAATGTCATGTAGTAATAGGACATGGCAAACTGGCTTTAAACTGAAGGAGGGTAGCTTCACATTAGATATTAGGAAGAAATTCTTCACTGTGAGAGTGGTGAAGCACTGGATCAGGTTGCCCAGAGAAATTATGGATGTCCCATCCCTGGCAGTGTTCAAGGACAGGGTGGGTGAGTCTTTGAGTAACCTGGTCTAGTGGAAGGTGTCCCTGCCCACGGCAGGGGGGTTGGAATTAGATTATCTTTAAGGTTTCTTCCAGCCCAAACCATTCTATAGGTCTATGAAGTTACTAAGAACAGGTAAGGAACAGAATGATTGCATTGTCACTTTGCCATAATTACTCAGACACACTGAAAATACATTTTCATGGTAGATTTTCAGTCTTCAGTGATGGTTGTGGGGGAAACAGGATCAAGTAAGGCTATCTGCTTGACCTTAATGTCTGGATGCAAATGACAGTAGAACCAAAGTGTCCGGAGTCTGTCTAGTATTTGAAATCCATGTGGCTTAAACAGAGGGGTACTCATGGTTAAATGAATGATAAATATTGGATTACTGTACTTATTTCCATGTTAGTACAGATGGAGTGCATGATCTCAGAATGTGTCCTAAACCACAAATGTGCATTGAAGTGCAACCTTTCCAGCTGAGGTGAAAGAGGATTAGATGATGGGTTCCTTTAAATCATCTTGTGCTCAGAGTTGAACTGTCTCCTGCCTTGTGTCCCATTTCTTCCTTTGTACAAAATCTTTTAAAATTATTTTTCACACAGTACCTCTCTTCTAGAGCCTTGCTAATTATTAGCATCATTAATTAGGAGGGGAGTGCATTTTAACATTTTTGGGGCCACTTTGAATATCTAAGCTCTTCTTCAAGCTTCCTTAAGAAAGCTGTCAACAGGATGCTGAATTTCAGTCAAATCAGAATTTTCATGAGGTAGAAAGCGCTGGTTGTGATGTAGCCCTGCTTACCAAAGGATAAGGTATAATCTTAGTGATAATATCAAATCTGTTGTGTGGAGGCTAATAGGAGACCGCTATATGCTTAAAAGGGGTTGGTAATATTCTGAGTAGTATTCTCTTGCTTCCTGTGAAACAACTTTGTTGGGAAGAAAGGTGAAACACATATTGAAAACTAACAGTTAACTTAATCCATTGCTATTTATAGTGTTCATGAAGTGTTGATTACATTTGTTTTTTCTGTTGCTTTTTATTTATCACTAGAAAAATATCAGCATGGATTGTTTTGATATGTGAGCAATTTTTGGATGGAAAAAAGATGAAGGAGGGCTGGTGATGTCTGACAACATTTCATTGAGTCCAGATATGAGTCATTGCCAATTTGTTTTATAACCTTAAATTTATGAAACACATTGTTGAAAACTGGTTGTTTTTCTTAGCTTGAAGTTATTCTTACTCTTATTGAACTTGATGATGGTGGTTATGTGCTTTCTTCCTTAGACTTCTTTTACTTTGTCCTGGGCAACGTACATGTTAGCGAAGCACCCCAAGGTTCAACAATGTGTTTATGAGGAAATAGTCAATAAACTGGGGAAGGACCAAGTTCCTGTTGCTCATGATGTCCCAAAATTGCCTTTGATTAGAGCTGTGCTGAAAGAAACCTTGAGGTAAGTAGGTAGCTGACAACTACAATCATTAATTAAAAAAAATTCCATGTAGCTGTAGTGGATTTTGAGTCCATACTAATATTTTATTTGGTTGCTGTTACTGGTGTTGCTGCTTCTGCTTTTATTAATTGTATAAGTATTGTGTCCAAGGATGCCTAAGCAATGAAATATGATCAATTGTATAATGTTGAATGGCTTTTAGTGTGATAGAAGTAGTGTGACATATGTAAGACATGTCTGTTAAGGTAGGTAATTGAAAGCTAGATTTTTGCCAATTTAAGTATGTCTCTGTGATGGACTGTAACAAACTCCTGCCCCACACTGGTACTTTGCAGTGCCACTACAGTGATTTTAAGTTCGTGATTTAAGTTGAAGGCAGGTGACTTACTTTTTTAGTGTTTATACCAAACGTTCCTCAGAGGTGAGGGCAGGAAGAGGATTTTGGGGAAGGCATCTCAAAATTTTTTCAGCTCCCAGTAGTGCTAAGGTATCTCCAGCTTGACAAGTTGATTGCAATTTTTGTACATGTATAAAGAAAATAAATATACAGGCCAAACAGCTCAATCTCCAGTTACTAGTAACAAATTTTCTCAAGTATTAATCACATTCTCAGAGATAATTCAGGGCTCTTGTATCTCCAGCGTGTTCTGTACTTTTGAAAAACCTTTTTGCTGTGAATGCATATTGCATTCATAATGCATATTTGCAAATGCAAATTGGAATCTAAATTTTTAAAGTTGTATTTAGATATTACTTCTCATAAATATTTGTCTCTAGGTTATATCCAGTATTGCCAGGAAATGGAAGAGTGACCCAAAAAGACTTGATTGTTGGAGGATACTTGATACCTAAAGGGGTAGGTTCTATTGCAGTCCTCTCCAGAGAACAAGGTTTATTTTTTGTATATGAAATGTGATCTTTTACAATATATATCCACTTAATTGCTTTCAAAAGATTTCACCAAGTTAGAGCATTAAGAGGAAAATACTTCAATAATAACCATTTATATGACAAAACTGGATTTTATAATTGACTTGTTGATGCTGGATTATTTTAGGTTTGTCCTCATGACTTGTTTTTAATATTCCTGAGGGTGTAGTCTATTAACTTCTCTGTGCAATGGTACAATTTCATTTAAAAAGCATTAATTTCACTATTCTCGCAGTTTTCTAATTTTTTGCCTGTTAATTCACTCTGTAGAAAAAGTTTAATTTCCTTTTAAAATTATGACTCTTTTGTTTATTCTATTGTCACAGTTTAAATCCAGCAAAGATTGCACAGAGATCATGGTAGAACTGTATGGCTCTATTTTAAATGGCAGTGTTCCTGTTAGAGCAACATAGCTTTAAATCAGTTAGGATTCTTAATTCTAAGACAGTTATTTAAATATTATTCCTCACACATCCTTCTATTCTCCTCCTCGCACTCCCCAATTAATTTGGAAACATTATTACATCAGTTATCGCTGTTCTTTTTCTTGAGGTGGTGTGGTGTTTTTTCCTTATCATCATCTAGTTTTTTCCTTTTCCATTGTCTTGCATCTTTTCCCTTTCTCTCATACTGAGACAATTCCCAGTACTTGTGACTTTTGTTCCCATCTTCTTCCCTACTGCATCTTCTCTAATGTATCCAGCAACATTTTAAACAAATTGAAGATTATTTCATTCAACCAGGTGAGAATGTGATCTGATATTCCAGGTATCCTTTTTTTTCTTCTAGAATTACTGAAAGATATGTAATATTTATCACCTCATATTGCAGGAATGGCATTAATTGCAAATACTTTTGTATTTTGTTATATACATTGGAGTTAGCTAAGTATAAATATGATTTATTTCTTCAGACGCAGCTGGCACTCTGTCATTATGCTACTTCATACAGTGAAGAAAATTTCTCAATGGCAAATGAGTTCCGACCTGAGCGCTGGCTGAGGAAAGATAACTTCGACAGAGTAGACAATTTTGGTTCCATCCCCTTTGGTTACGGCATTCGAAGTTGTATAGGCAAAAGAATTGCAGAGTTGGAAATTCATCTTGCACTGATTCAGGTTAGAACTATGTGACAGCATTACAAGAAGAAAAATATATTCGTATGATCCTTTTCTAGGTATACCATTTCAGATATCTTACAGGGCTCAAAAACTTTGTTTTTGAGTGTTGTTTAAGGTACTTATCCTGCAAAGGATGCTTGAAATGTGGCATGCTGGTTAAACTACATGGCAGAATTAAAAATCCTGATAGTACAAATAAAGGTAAGATTTTTGAGGAAATATATAGATTCAGTATATAAGGTTTTTGTAGGCAAATTTGAAATCTTTCTTAATGTATACTACAATTGTCATCTGCTCAGTTTCAGTATTTTAGTTATGAAGAATTCAGTGCTTACAAATACATAGTTTCTGTATCCCTGTAATGACCACAGTGTAATGACAAATAATAGAATTTTTCTGTGTTCTATGGTCTTCTGTCCTTTCTTGTTCTTTCTTCTAATCTTATTATCGCTTTGGATGTACATAATTTATAGTTATATAAGTAGATAGTATATACAGATATATATATAGTTTTCCATTGCTTCATGTTATAAAGCAAGCTTCCCAACAGCTGCTACATTTTTTGTCATTTAGAAGACACTGTTTAACACAAATACTGAGCCCAGATTGTGCAAAAATTTGGAAACTATTTATAGTTACTTATCTATAGAAATATTTAGACCATTATATGTATTCAAAGCAAAGCTTGATTGAATTTACCTCAGAATTTCCTTAAGTAAGCTCCTAGGGCAATCTCTGAACAATTAAGTGTCTGTCTTTTGGAACTCACAGTGAGATAGCTCTCAGGAGGCTGGATAAAACAAACATACTTGCTTCTTTTTCAAAAGGAATATCGAGGAAGTAATAGTGAGCCTGCTTTTGTTTCCTGGAAAGAAACTGGAACAAAATAGCACAGAACCTATTTACAAGCATCGAGGTACTTCAGGAAGTATTTTTCATGTCTTATACATTGTTCTCATAATTAAATGAATAAAATTTGTTCCAGATGGAAGTACCTATAAAATGCATGCACAACTGATCAGAAAAAAGAAATAGCTGGAGGCAGCAGCTGTTCAACTGGGAAAGCATTTTATTAAAATTCTGTAAGACTCTGTCCTGCATTTGATTTAGGTTGGTATTTTCATTAGCAGTGGAAATGATGGGTTAGAGAATGCTTTTAGTGTTTGCATAGGATACCAAGCTGACATGAATGAAGTTGAAATCAAAGGATGTGAATACGGAATTACGAAAAGATGGAGAAATGTTCCAGAATCAACACAAAATTGTTCACTAAGGAAAGTTGAAAGTTACTGCTTGCAGAAGAAATCAGTTGCATAACTGCAAGTTGCTGACCATCTGGGTAATTAGTACTATAGAAGCAGACTTGAGGGAAATAGTAAAAAATCTGTCAGGGATAATTATGCTAATTCTGATGAAGCAGTGTAATTCTTGGGTATGTTAACAGTATTAGCAAGCATGTTGTATCAGAAAGAGGAGTTAAATTACTCAGTCTTAACACTGACAAATCCTCAGCTAGATAATGATACACAACTGGACCTGTGTGGCATTTTAAGGACAACATAGTCAAATGGTAGGAAGACTGAGAGAATAACAAAGATGAGGGGCTTGAAAAAGAAGAATGAGATGAAAATTTGATCAAAGATGTAACACTAAAAGATAGTTATATATAGGAAAATAACACACTGCTCTTCATGCTTACTAGAAGAATAAGAGAAGATTGCTTAGTGTATAGGACAAAGTAATTGAGAGTTAGGAAAAGTTGAGGATATTATGGTGTCTCCTTGTGGGTTTAAAAACAGATAGCAGGTATTCTATGCTCAGCCTCAGGATGAGTGAGATAGATCTCTGGAAGTTTCTTTTAGCCCATTATTTCTCTGATTTACAATTGATTCAGTTTTATTAAGTGTATGGAAATAGAATTTTAATGCATGGAGAACCTAGATAATTGAATTTATAGTGATTCTGCTCAGGAGAGGCTCTTAATATTTGACTTCTTGAACTACCATTGTTTCACTTGGTGCACTGGACAGTTGCTGTCTCATGAGGTTTGAAGAGATCTTAGTTTCTTTGATAGTTCAGAGTGTTTAGTTGTGTGGAAATTCTTCAGAAAGGACTGGCTCAGTCCTCCCTCAGTCAGAGGAGGAAGATTTTTAACCATAATCTTCACCTTCTAACAACTATTTTTTCTGTGTGGGAATCATAGCACTTAGACTCCACAGAATTGGCAACAGAAATTTTGTTTATGACAGTCTGTTATGTTCTCTTCTCCAAAGTCTAATTTTCGTCTGTAATTCTGCAGCTTTTGTAATACTTGTCCTGTTTATTTTCACAGTTGCTTCAGAATTTTGAGATCAAAATTTCTCCCAAAACTGAACCAGTTCATGCCAAAACTCATGGACTTTTGACTCCTGGAAACTCCATCAATGTGAGATTTTCTGACAGAAAGTGAGACTCCAGTGTTTTGGAAATACTTGTATGATTTTTATGGGAACAGACTTGCATCTTATGGATGTTTAATCATGCGTGTTCTATGGTTTGTAGGTATTTGGCAAAATGGACAAGTATTATGTTCTGCCTTAGTACTAGCAGTACATAAGAGAAATTACCTCTTCTGTAATAATTACACATCTGAAAACGTGTAGTGGCAAAATTCCTTCTTGCGCTGGGTATCTGCCCTTACCTGGAAAGATTCCTAGTAATAGCAACATATGCATTGAAAAAAAAACCCCAACCAGAATTCAGTCATGTCATTCAGTGCTTTTGTTACACGGCTTTGTCATGAAAGTCAGCGACTCGGTGAGTCTATTTGCAAGCATGCATTTTAGTATATAATATGTGAAAATTAGTTTAGTTTATGAATTTGTGTTTCCTTGTTTCTTGTCCTCCCATGTTTTTTAATGGCTTCCACCGAATATTGAAATTCTGAGATCATTTCTCTCTTGTCTGTAAAAACATTTACCTTGCGTGTATTAAGAAGATAATAGTAATATGAAAAGTAAAGATAGAAAAAATAAAGTTCATGTCCATTTCTGGTTAGACTCAAAGTACAGAACAGTTGAAAATTTATCCAAACATAATCCCCATGAATGTTTCTATATAATTAAGAAAAAAATCTTAAAAATAAAAGCTTAAGTGTCACATTGTAGAGCTGTGAATCCAGATATTGTTCTTATCACCAAAGCATAAACTAAGTAGAACAGCACAAGCCACTTTCACTGTTCTAGTAATATTATTCCAAAACTAAATGTAAATAATAAAGTAGTTGCTACATTTTAATAATTTAATTAAAATGCTACTATTAACTATCTTCACAGTTCTTCAACAGTAAGAACTGGAAACTTCTGTTGTGTCATGCTGAACCCATAGGCAAATGCACTGTTGCCTTCAGTAGGATGGAAATGTGACTAATAAAGTATTTGAAGATTTTTTTCTTCTTACCATCTACTGTCTTATTTTTTTCTTTACAAAGAGTAAATACCTGAAAGGTTTTGTTGTTGTGTTCTGGGGTTTTTTTTTATTATTTTTCCTATGACAACTAACAGAAAAGTCTCTCTTGCATGATACTTCAGTCTTTCGATAACTACAGTGTCACTGCACTAACCTAACTTTATAATTTTTGAGAGAAGCCTTACACCTTGGGACAATGTTATGCCTTGAACATCATTCAAACCTACATATCCTAATATGAAATTAACTGTAATTATGTATAGTTAACTGTTTACGCATCAGGCTCTAACTGCTGTTTGTGAGGTAATTTATGTACTGATACCCATAAACTTACCAACCATATGAAGAGTAAAAAGAAGTTATGCAACTCAGTTTTTAACGTGGCTACATTTTTCTTTGCTCATCTAGCTGGAAGAAGTCAAGGACAAGTTACAAATTAAATAACATGGTATTTTTAATGATGTACATGAAATTCAACTTAAATAACTACAACAGTCCCATCATTGTAGTATTTCAGTTACTTTTTGTTGTGCCTTTTCAAGGTCTTGACAAAAGGAACACAAAAAATATCTCCTTTGTATGGATCTCGTATATAAAATAATACCACTAAACAAAATTTATCTGATCTGTGAGAAGGTTAAATGCTTACATGATGACTTTAAAATGTTAATCCTGTATTGAGCAAATACGTGTCCTGTAAGAAAAACAGGTGATCTGTGGACAGTTTTTTTCCTTTGGCAAGCTTCCCTTTTGATGCTGTTTTCCAGGTCTTCACTTTATTCCTTTTGTTTTTTCTCTCCTGCTGTATTTCCAATTGTCTCCATCTTAAATAGAATGAAGAGAGTTGTATTTGCCAGAGCTAGCTGACATCCCAGAAGAGATGTATTACAAAGGTCTGCTTAAAAGTCTGAAAGTTGACTATCTGACTCCATAACTCTGCCTGGTTTTGTTGAATGGGGACCAAGGAGCCCAAGCCTTGAATCCACATTTGGATTCTGTGTGATGACCTCCTCTGCATTGTCAACATCATTACAAACACCAGCCATTGCTGTGTTGTGGTACATTTGCTACTTGGTATCAGTCCCTAATTAATCACTGTAGAAGAAGGAAGAGGTATTCTAAAATGCTCTTTAAAGCATTTGAATCTTTTAGTGAAAACAGAAAGCTTGGAATTTTTTTTATAGAGTATCTACCCATGTAAGTTGTCTTTTATACATAATAAAATATTTATACAGAATTTACAAGTCCTGGTTCTTATTTCAATTGCTATTAATAATTGTATTTTTCTTTAGTATTTTAAAGTTTTTAACTTGTTGGATGGAAATGGAAGATTCACTGCTACATGGGAAATTACTAGTTCAGCTAGAAAAGACCAGGATTCATACGAGAATTTAGCGCATGTACTGACCTGGCTGATGGAGAGGTAATGCTATATTAGAAGTATTGTCAGTCTGGAGGAAAGTTAGTAGAAGAATTACCCAAGAAATACCCTAGGGCTGACTCTAATGTTTTGATTAGTGAGAATTACTTAGTACATAGAAGACTATTAATGATATAAAGAGTGAAGGCAGAAAGTACAACCCAAAACAAACCAAAACCAACAGAACACAGAATAGCCTGGAGAAGAGAAGGCTGCATGGAGACCTCAGAGCAGCCTTCCAGTATATGAACGGGGCCTATAGGAAAGCTGGGGAGGGACTCTTCATTAGGGACTGTAGTGATAGGCCAAGGAGTAACGGGTTTAAACTTAAACAGGGGAAGTTTAGATTGGATATGAGGAAGAAATTCTTTAATGTAAGGGTGGTGAGGCACTGGAATGGGTTGCCAGGGAAGCTGTGAATTCTTCATCCCTGGCAGTGTTCAAGGCCAGGTTGGACATAGCCTTGGGTGATATGATTTAGTGTAAGGTGTCCCTGCCCATGGCAGGGGGGTTGGTACTAGATGATCTTAAGGTCCTTTCCAACCCTAACTATCCTATGATTCTATTTTCCTACTATTGAACTCCCAATTTCTCTCTACTTTCAGGGGGTAAGGTAGGTATTATTTACATGCTGTTAGAGAAGTTTAACAGCCAACTCTGAAATAATTGAATCTAGAGACCTCTAATTTTTCTTCCCAAAATCTGGATATTTATAGTACAGATCTCTACATCTGGATTAATCAGTCTCTGCTCATTTTATAATCAGTGAAGGGAAACAGAACTTTTTAAGGTGCAGTTCATATGACCTGTTTTAGGTGTGTATGTCCATGTGAAATAAATCATACCTTCGTCGCACCCAAAACACCTTACTTCTCCTCCACTGCTTGTAAAGGAGGTCTCAGTGACTTACTCATAGAATCAGAGAATCATTTAGATTTTCATGAGGAGGACCCTAGTACCTTAAATTACTATTTTGACACAGCCTCAACCATTTGTTTACATATCCAACAAAATACCAAAATTATCACAGAAAGCACTCATTAAGCCTCATGGAAGTCAAATCTAGTGGATTGATTTTATACAGTCAGAAATACCAAATATTTCTTTTGATATGTCATATACTCTTTTTTTCCACTCTTCCCCTTAGCAGTGCTTTTGGAGACTAAAAGGATCTCTTGACCACTTTCTGTGTTAAGTCTTTAAGCATTGGTCCCAGGCTCATATGCTGATGCAACTGATTTCTTCTTACTAAAAGGCTTCCAAGAGGCCTCTCACCCACATATTACTATATTGTGCACCCACATACTACATGCCCAAGATTAGACACACTTATCCCAGCATACCTGAGGCATTAGCAAATAGAAACTGCTTACATCCTAAAAGATCCTGTTATTTTGCAGCACCTGTTACTTTTATCAAATGGAAAGCCGTAAACCTAAACCTGCATAAAGGAGCACTTGCAAAGTTGAGCCTCTTGCCTCATCAAAGCACTTTCACTTCTTCCTTTACTATTTTCCCGTCTCCTTTTCAGTTAAGGTACAGACATTCAACTTTCTTTTTAACCTAACAGTGTCTCACTGTAAATACAATTAAAATTATAAAAGAATAAGAACATCTGCATCCAAAGACTGTTTTGTTCTTATCTCTATTTTTTTTCCATTAAAATATGTAGATATAACTTTCAAATTGACATGGAAACTATTATAAAGCCCTTGTAGATCATCAAGATTTTTGTTCTTAACACTTCATTGTCACCTAAATGACAGGCCTAAATACTATAAAAGTTATTAAAATGCAATGAAACTATTATTAATAAAATATTTAATCTTGTAAAAATTTACCCAGGATGAGTGTTTGGAAGCCCTGTAGTATATTACATATCTATGAGATGTGTAATGCTAAGAACACTCACACTTTTTTGATGAACAGTGAATGACTTGATAAAATTACTGTGCGTCAATTTTTCACTACAAGATCTATAAATATTAAAATCACAACTGGGTAGATTATTTGTGATATCTTGTAAAACTAGGAGCAATACATATAAGACATTGCATTTTGCATGTGAGGGCGATCTGAGTGCAACATCTGACACCCCATTGATAGCCAGGGTTGATTCAGCTGATCTAGCTGGCTAGGCAGGTGTCCCCTTCCTCCCTTACCCCTCCACATGCGTCCCTCCTGAAGCTGCATGCCCAGTTGAAGAAGTTGACCTTCCCCAATTCATCAGTCACAGGCATACAGTAGCTACGCTCCCCTGCTAGAACCTCCAAACAAGCTCAAGGTCCAGCTGTAGGAGAAGGTAGGGTAGTCAAACTTCCAAGACTGCAGACACATCCAAGTGAGGCACTGCATGTGGCAGTCTGCCATTCTTTTTACCAGCTCACTGCCCTGGACTTGAAGAGAGCAGATTTTGGCCTCTTCAGGAACCTGCTTAACAAGATTCCATGAGATATAGCCCTAGGGGGCAGGGGGGCCCAAGACTCTTGGTTGATATTCAAGGATCACCTACTACAAGCTCAGGAGTGTTGTATTCCAATTAGAAGGAAGTGCAGCAGGAAGGCCAGGAGACCTCCTTGGATGGATAAGGACCTGCTGAGGAAAATTCAAAGTAAAAAAGAGGCTTATAAAAGGTGGAAGCAAGGACAGGCGGCCTGGGAAGAATACAGGGATGGTGTCTGGGGAGCTAGGGACCAGGTTAGGAAAGCTAAGGCCCACTTAGAATTAAACTTGGTTAGGGATGTTAAGGATAACAGGAAGG
>JAOEHY010005171.1:0-18183 GCA_025447955.1 Psilopsiagon aurifrons
GGGGCAGGGGGGGAGGGCGGGGGCGCGGAGGGGCCGTGGGCTTGGTCCTCCGCCTTGGGACGCCCGCGGAGGTGTCCGTGCCGGGCACGGGGCTGCCCGCATTCATCATGGCTAGTCTGGGGGCTTTGCCAGCCCTTTTGGGGCAGGGCGGTGCCTCTCCCTCTGGGGCGGACACGGTCTCTATGCAGCTGCATTAGGCTCTCCCTGATGGTCGAGGGAAGGGTCTCGGTGCTAGTTGCTGCCTCAGTGGAGCAGCCGGGACCATGTGCGGTAATGGCGAGGCACTTCCCAGGGGCGCAGGGGAAGGGACAGAGCTCCTGAAGCAGGGCAGGGCAGCCATGGACATGCCACGTCGTCCAAGAGGGGCAGGAGCATCTGACAGCTGCCCTAGAGGTGATGCTGACATGCTGCCTCCCCGGGGAGCCGGGTGTCTGGTCCTACACACAGGGGGACCAAGGTGTCCTGCCCCTCCGTGGGAGAGGAGGCCAAATGCATGGTCCAAAGCAGCATGGGCGGGGGGCATCCCAGGGGACCCGCGCAGCCACTTACGTGCTTCGTTAATGACTGCCTAATGACCTTGGGGCAGAGCAGAAGGCGGAGTGGGGCCTCCCCTGGCTGCCCACACAGATCCGCTGGACCTTGCTCTTTGTCCTGCTCCTCCTCCCGGATCCTTGCCCATTTGGTCTAGTATAAAAGAGGTGCAGAGGAGTGGGAGGGATCCCGGAGACCCCAAGGCCATAAGGGAAACTGAGGCACACACACAGGTGCGGGTGAGGGATGTGCAGGGGACCATAGTGTCTGTGGGAGGGTATTGTGAGGAGCCCAAGCATCCAATGGGGAAGGGAGGATATGTAGAGGATCCAGGTGCTGGGGTATGGGGTGGATTTATAGGGGTTCAGGGGGGATCCATGGGGGACACAAGCTTCTGGGGACTGGAGAACTGTAGGGGACTCAGGTGTCCATGGGGTGTGCTGTAGGGAACCCAGGCATCCAGGTGGAATCCACACATAAGCCCAGGTGTCCAAGGGGGGTCCGCACATATTTAGAAGGGATTTGGAAGGAAACCAAGGTGTATGGGAGGGGGAACTGTAAAGGAATCGAGCATCCAGCATGGGGTTTCCAGTCGGGATTCCAGCAGTCCGGATGTCGCTGACCCCGCTTCCCACAGGTGCTGATGGCGGGCTGGGCTCTGTGCGTGGCCCTGGTGCTGGCAGTGCTGTCGGGAGCGGCGGGTGAGACCCGCTACGAGAAGTTCCTGCGGCAGCATGTGGACCATCCCCGGACATCCCCGCTTGCGGCACACCGCTACTGCGAGACCATGCTGGCGCGGCGGCGCGTGACGGCGTCCGGACGGCCCTGCAAGCCCTCCAACACCTTCGTGCACGCTCCGGCCGAGGAGCTGGTGGCTGCCTGCACCCAGGCACCCGACGCAGCGGGGTTCCACAGCACCCCGATGCCCGTGGGCCTCACAGCCTGCCGCCTGCGCGGGGGGAACAACCGGCCCCCTTGCTCCTACAGGGCACTGGAGGTCCAGCACCATGTGCGTGTCTCCTGCCGTGACGGGCTGCCCGTGCACCTCGCTGGCACCTATGCTCCTCCCCAGTGAGGCTTGACATGGGGGGAATGTGGATTCTCCCTCCTGCTGGAGGCTCTGTTAAGGCCCGCAATAAAGGAGATGCCACAGGCCTGGGCTCTGGCATCAGCTTCTAGGGGACCCTGCGATCCTACCCCCCTCTGGGTGCTCCCAATGCTGTCCAAGGTGGACGTGGCTCCCCATGTGCCTCATAAAAACCTGGGCTTTCCCAAACTTCTGGGTGTCCCATAGCCCCTTAGGGTGCCTCTGACCTCTCCTGTGCTCCACAGATTTCCCCTTTCTGGGTGCTCCTTAACTCCCATGGGTGCCTCATCACACCCCCCAGGGTCTCCCTGGTGCCCTGGATGTGCACCAAACTCTCCCGTGGTATCCTGACCCTTTGGGTGTCGCATTGCTTGTCTTGGATGCTCCACAGCTCCTGCAGGATCTTCCAACCTCCTGTGACCCTCATAAGCCCCTGGGTATCCTCAGCTTCCTGAATGCATGCCCTGTAAACCCTCATATGCCCCACATTTCCCTCTCCCACATGCCTCTGACCCTATCTGGGACCTCTCTGGAGCTGAGGCTGCTCTTAGGCCCCCTTTGCACTCCCATGGAGGAGCCAAGAGCCATGAACCACCACCCCACAAACACTGAACACACAAAACCAGCACACATGCACACAAAACATGCACTGTGCACACCACACACAAATACACACCACTCTCACAACACAAAACACACACACAACGTACACTTCTGCACACAACATGCATACACACAACACAGAAGCACATACACACAGCACACACTCTGCATGCACATGCATACACAAATATTTTCTTGGGTTTGGATGGGATTTCGTGTGTTTCAGCTTATGTTCATCACCACTTGTCCTGCCACTGGGCATCACTAAGCACAGTGTGGCTCCCTTCTCCATTCCTCCCCATCAGTACTTACCATTATATTGGTAAGCTCCCCCTACCTGAGCCTTCTCCAGGGAGAACAGTCTGAGCTCTTTCCGCCTCTCCTCTTATCAGAGACGCTCCAGACCCCCACCATCATCAGCCTTTTGCTGGACTCTTTCCAGCACGCTCATGTCTGCTCTTGTACGGGGGACTCCGTCGCTCGATCCAGCAATCCAGATATGTCTCCGGGGTGCTGAGCACAGGAGCAAGACCCCCTCCCTCCGCTTGATGGCAACATTCTGCCTAAAGCAGCCCAGCAGGCTGGGAGTCCTCTGCTGTGCTGCTGAGGGAGCCCTGACGACTGCAATGAAGTGCTGACAGCCCAAATGCACTCTTCAGTTGTAGCTGAGGAGGAAAAGTGCAACAAATGGTCTTCCTGATGCCTTTCAAAATTGCTCCCTGTCCAAGAGGTCCCTTCCTCCTGTGCCGAGTGACTCAAATGCTCCTTTTCAGAATTCAGTGGAAAGGCACTTGCAGGGTGCCCTTAGACTGGTGAACTTCAACTCTCGGCACTGCCTCAGCGAGGAGAGCTCTACTGCCTATGCACTGGAGAAGAACTGAGGTATTTCAGGGGCATCTGGAGCATTTCTGTCCTGGCAACTCCAGGAGATTCACATGGGAGGAGCTGGGTGGGCTGAGCCTTTCAGGAGGAAATGCCTGGGGTCTCCGCAAGTACAAGGATTTGATTGCCACTGTTTCTTTCTACCTTCATTCTCCAAGGGTGGGAGGAGGACTCCAGCCTCTCCTCCTGTTCCCTGTCAGCTCAGATCATCTTGACACAGAGAGATTAAAATATCACCACTGTGATTTACCCTACGAGCCTTGCACTGCAGGCTTCAAAGAGCATGGGAGACATGGCAGCACCCACACTGGAGAGACCGCCCTGAGCAGCGGCATTGCCAGTTCTGGGATGCACTGCACGCTGGGTCTATCTGCGTGTGCTGGAAAGTCTGGGTTGTTCCTGGCGTCTCCCCTTTGCCTGAAGAGCAGCTCCACCCCTGCCACACATCCCATCCCATTATTGTGCTGTTAGTTCACCCCTCTGCTGTGTTTTCCCCCAAGAAGCAACTTTGCTTCTTCGGCATATGCTAGTGTCTGTTCCTTGTGAAGGCTAAAGGGAAAAAAACTCAGCCACAAAAGAATCAGGATCATCCCAACAGTGCTAAGATACCTACTATTTCCAGCAGCCAGTGGCAATGCAGATCATACCCAGGTACTCTGTGAGGCAAAGCACCAGTTGATCTGCTGGCTTCATAAGAAGGATCAGAAAGGCACCCTCCTGAAGCAGATGCCAGCACAAGAGCTGGCTCTCTATGCAGCTTGCATATTGTGTGAAGTGGGATGGAAGAGGAAGAGCATGCAGCCCTAGACCTTTTTCCCGATCACTGGCTCCTGTGCATGGCCCTCAGAGCTGCTTATCTCTTGTCTCAGGAGCTCTGGCGTGAGGTTGAAGGGAGCCAGCACAGGGGATGGCCTCCAGTGATGCCAGTCCCTGTTGTAAATGTCTCAAAACCTTGGGAGGTACAAGAAGATCTGTCTCCATCTGGCCTTGGTCTCAACACTAAAAGAGAATAAGGAGTTCCTACTGGGATTGTGCCTTGAAAATAAATCATCTCTCTTGCCACTGCTGACTCAAGGAAGGGCGCAAGGCTGGTCCCTCACCAGCACCAAGTTTGGCATCCTTCCCCTTTGTCCTAGGGCCTCATGCTGCTGCTGCTTGACAAGGAGCCAAAGCAGAACTGAGCCTGTCCTGGGCTAATCTATGCAGCTGGCAGGGCATATCCCTGCACACACGAGTTCGCAGGGTGAGAAGTGCTATTGGCCAAGCAATTTCATATAACAGCATCTCCAGAGACCCAGGTTGGCTTTTGGACCTGGGCTATCTCCCAGCTTTGAGGGATGCTCTGACGCAGGGAGGTAAGGTCACCAGAACACTAGGCAAGAGGGCTGCTAGCAGCACTGCCTGCCCAGTGTTTGTCCTGGGGCTTTGAGTCTCAGCATCATCTTGTGTAAGAAGCACACAACCTCCCCACCAAACTCATCTGTGCTACAGATGCATCAGTCAGCAATTATGCCCAGCTCCTGGGAATTTGTCCTCCACGGGGATAGTGGGCACTGGCAGAGAGCTGTCTTTGTCACCCTTCTTGTGCTCATGGACCACTGGGAGCCTGAGCACAGGGAAAGAGGCTGGCATTCTGCCTAAGGGCAGCACAAGAGACACACCTTTCCCCACGCAGCAGTGCTACTGAGACACATACGTCTGTGATGCTCCTCCAGCAATTGCTTCCCAGCACTGTCCCTGTGGCATGTGAACCCCAAACTGTGTTCCCAATTAGACATGTCCTGCAGTCCCTGCTCCCCCTGAGCAGGCAACATGCTTGGGCCCCATGGTGCAGGGTCAGCTGTGTCCCCTGCCACATGGGGAAGAGCGATGGTTCATCCCCTCCATTTTCTTGCATAGGACTTTGGGCACATCTGGCAAGAATGCCTGCTAAAAGGAGGGGCTGTGGCTCATGGCATGCTGAGAACAGCACAGGCAAGAGGGAGTAAGCCAGCAAAGTCCTCACACTCAGCTTTGGCATTCATCCGAGGCTTAGGTGTCACTTTCCCCACAACAGCTACACAGCAGAAACCCTCATAGACTTCTCTAGTTCATATGTTGGCCCAGGACCCAAAGCTGGAGAAGAAGCATGAGCTACTATAGGGGAAAGTATCAAGAAAGCATGGAGCTAAGAGTTTCTGTTTACATGAGAGCAAGAAGCCATCCACCAGATCTCAAAATAATACAGCGGAAATTGCTACAGGACTATTGTTGGCTCCTGCTCTGCGGCAGGGTACCAGGACCACCACCAGAGCAGGTCTCAAGTGCCCAAACTTCAGGGAAAACATTTTGACCAGGTTAACATCACATGCTGTGCAGGCCCTGTGCAAATACTGTATCCGTGTTTGTCACTAAATTGAAACTCAGCATGCAAAATGGATCCAACCTTGGTTTATGTGGGCTGGTTGGACGTTTGGCTACTTCCTGAGTTCTGCTGAGTACCCAACCTTTACAAGCCACTCACCCCACATGTTATCTTCCCTTTATCGCTCAGCTTGGATATGCCATGGCCAGGTCCTCTCTCCTTTAGTGCTGTCCTGCAGAGCTACCTCCAACTTGCTTCCTCCCTCCGTGCTTAGAAACTAAATCATCTCTACGTCTTATCTCTGAACATGTTGGGCTCCTTCAGGCAGGTTCTCCAGCTATTTCATCACCCAGCTGGTCCTTGTGAAACCACGTGTAGCAAGCCAGGGCCAGATCTTCCAGGGTGATGTGTTCAGGATGGGCCACAGGACAGTGGTTCCCAAGCCAGATGGCTCCTGCCACCTCTGCTGGAGGGAAATGGACCCAAGAGTCAGATGCAAGGAAGCCGGTGTATAACAAAAATCCCCGACAGCCACAACTGGAGCCATCCCACATTCTTTCAGCAGGCAGGGACCTGTACGGCCTCCTCCCTGAGGGGATCAGGGGAAATTCATTGCAAATGGGTGCCCAGCCAAGGAACCCATCCCCTCCCATCAGCGGCAACCATAGCCAAACAGATAAAATAATCCAGATGAGAAGCCTGGAAAAGATTCACAGAAAGTGTATGAAGTGTCAAAAAACGTGGGGAATTAAAATTCCCCCAAGAGAGGAGCCTTGATCTGGAGGTGAATCAAGGCTGGAGGAGAGTGCTTGTGAATTTATACCTGCTTGGAGCTGGGAGTGGAGCAGCTCTGCTAGTGACATCCTGCCTCAGCTAAGCTGATACCCAGCTCTCTTCACGCGTCCTTCTCCAAGGGCTGCAGAACTGGTGCCAGGCAAAGGGCCGTTCATCTCTGCCTTGTGTTGGGGGCAAAGAGTAAGAGCAGCTCACAACCTCTTGTAAAGCCAGGCTCAGAGGAGCACCAGGGCCACTTTAAGAAGCTGAGTAGCTGCTACATGTCTGTATGGAAGAAAAGTGGCTGGAGGGAGCCAGGCCAGCTTCTCCATCTTCCATCAAGCTGCTCTTGCATTGCATCTGTTGGAGGAGTGTGTCTGCAGCACACCCAGCCCTCTGCATTTCTAATTCCAACACCTGCAGCAGTAAGACCCTCCCAGGCCACAGGCCAGTGGTGCTGGCCTTTCACATTCCAGCTCATCTCTTGCCAAAGGAGTTCAATAAATGCTAGGCACAAGGGACAGGTGAATTACAAGAGGGATGAGGAAAGCAAAGCAACCTGGCCCTGACTTCCCCCACCAGGCCCTGGGGGTGAATTGGGGATTTTCCATTTCATTAATTTTACAAGGGGTAATTCCCAGCACGCAGCAGCATCCTCATGAGCAGACCCATCCTGGGCTGCGTCTCACCTTTTCAATCAACAGCCTGCACAGCTGAACCACTAGATAGGAAAGCCATGCTCTATTAGTAACCAACCAAGGTAATAGGCAGCTGATATTGAATTGCCCACAGTGGAAAATACAGCTGATACAAAGAAACAAACAGCATTTTTTTTGCTTTAAAGTGAGAAGCAAAACGGATGCAAACCCCATTTGAAAGCCCCTCCTGGTTCTCCCTTGCAAAGGAGCATTACATGAATCGCACTTGCTCCCCAGGAGAAGCAGCAGGAGTTCATTCCTGCTGCCCACTTTGGAGAGCAGTGCTGTTCCCAGGCAAAAAAACCTCTGATGCTTTAGGTGGAACAGGGATCAGAGGACTGTCCCAGAGGCGCAGAAATCAGCTCTGGTACGCTGGGTTCATTAGGAACATGCACACACGCAGGCAGGAGTTTATTAGTCCACAGGCTTAACATACAAAAAAAAGATAATAATCTAAAAATCCCCCAAAACAGGGGTAGGCTCCCAGTTTTTCCTGCTCATGGATTAACGGTGCTGAGGGTCCCGAACAGGTCTCGTGCATTCCAAATGGAGTGCGGGATAGGAGCTGGACGTGCATTCGCCGCTAAGATTCAAACCTCTCACGTATAAAGGGGCTGTGTACCTTTAGCCACAAGGCAACCAGGAGCCCTCCGCTGCCCCCGAGCCACATCCAAGGTCAGAGCAGCTGCAGCAGTTTTAAGGTGTGTGAGAGGGAGGCCGGCTCAGCGGATGCTAAGTACTGGCAGCACAGCCAGTCCTCCAGTTCAATGCTCCGCTCCGTGTCCACAGCCCTCTCTGCAAACTTCATCATGAGCAGGGCACGCTTCATGTCCACCCAGTTCTGAAGCACGCGGCGGAGGGCTTCCTCGTGGCTGAGGGGCTGCTCGGTGAGGTCTTTCCGGGGCCCCCAAAGCAGGCACTGCAGCATCCGCTTGGCCTCAGTGATCCGCACACGCTTGATGGGATCCGCTTCCAGTAGAAGGTGTGCCAGCTGCTGAAGCCCCCGGGAATAGATGGATAGGCTGGGCAGAGCAGGGAGGTCCTCAGGGCTGTACTCCTGCTCCCTGAGGTGCACCTTCTCCTCAAAGGGGTTGGGCTGGTGCAGCAGCTCATAGATGAGAATACCAGTCTGAAACTCATCGAACTTCTTGTACTGAGAAGCGGACACAATCTCCGGGGCCAGCCGGGCCTGACTCTTCTTCAGTTTGGAGTCTCCAGTTCCTGGCTTCTGTTTGGCTTTCAAAAAATTGCTGATGATGAGCCGGGGTAAGTGTTTGTCATCTTTGGCTTTCACACAGCTCATGGGGGGCTTGCAGGGGACAAGCAGGAGGTTCTCCAGGCACAGGTCACGATGGATGATACCGTGCTCTTTGAGATGCTCCAGGCCATTGCAGAGCTGGAGGAGCAAGAAGCAAACACGACGTTCGTACAGCTCTGGCTTGGCTTGGTGCAACACCACCGAGTCCCTCACGAAGTCAGCAGTGGTCTGGCTCGGCACCTCCCGGGTAATGACCACCACACAGTCGTGCTCGCTGGCAGTGCGGGAGGGATGGAGGCCATCCCCAGGCATGCCTTTCCCTGCATCTGAGGCCAGCAGCATGCTGGAGGGGACAGAGGCCACAAAATGCCCACAGTCCTGCTGAATGTTGAAGTGGACTGGCACTGCAGGGCTGCAGTATGAGGCAGCCACCTTGGACTCCTGGGATTTACAAATCTGTGAGGAGAGACCAAAAGAAGAGCCTCATCAGTCAGTGACAGAGAGAGAGCAGAGAATAGGAGTCGAGAGATGGGTTCCTAAGCTGAGATTTCCTAAGGAACACATCACTAACTAGAAGTTGGGTGCACATTGGTCCCTTTAGTACTTAAAAAGTATTTCATGGCTTGAGGATCTTTCTTGTTCTGCAACACCCCAACAGTAGCAACCAGATGTCTGGGTTGCATCTCTGGGCATGTCTTCCTTGCCAGGCAGTGTGTGGTATTTGCAGGAAAGGAGGAAGGCAGTCCTCCCATGAGTAACTGCTGGAGTTTTGGTTTCATTGCTGACAGAATCAACATAGCTTTGACATCGTGACATCAGCCAGATTCTCCACTGCAACCCAAATGGCATTCTGCAGGGGGAAAAGGAAAGCCTGTGTCAGAAGATGTGCTGCCTCCTCCTCCTGCCTCAGGAGATCATGGTTAACATTTGGCTGGATGAGGCCCCATGCAGCATGATGTGGCTGCAAGGGTGGCCCTGTTTGAAGTGAGGGAGCAAGGGGTGGACAGAGAACTCCAGCACTTTCTTCCCACCTAACCCTTGTCTGTTCCTGAAGCCACTTTCATATCTCTCTCAACCACTCTGCTTCCTCGTATCAGCAACTACTCCCAAACCCCTGATCAATGGCTAAGGGAAACCCGCAACAAGCTGTAGTAATCAGCACAGGGAAAAAACCACCAGAGAGAAAGTGGAAGCTAACAACAGGCTTGGAAATAAGTGATAGTGCAGCAAACTCAAGGAAAATAAAAGCATTTTATAATCTACTCTCCTCAACCCACATGACTTTTATCTTCATTTTGTTCCGTATTTTCGCTTTATGACTGCATTAAAGACTAAACAAACTCAAACCCAGGTTTATTATAGGAGTATCCATTAGCTTATGGGGCCTTCTGGCATTTCTATTATACATGGGGTTCTTTCCCCCCACCCTTTTATTTAGCGATTTATTTATATCTCACCCACAGGAATCAGCAACAGGCTGAAACTCAGCATAAAAGGTTTCAGACCCTGGAGCGTGCCACTGCCAGTCACAGCATGTGTGCAAAATCGGGCAAGAAATCAATTTTGCCTCCGAGTTAAAATAAATGCAGGAATAGAGAGGAGCTGGAGAAGTGGGCTGCTTTTGTATTCCTCTAGCAAGGGTTTCAATCCAGGCATTTGCAGGTAATTCGCTCAGCTGAGACAATACTGTGGAGAAGGGGCATTTCAAATCCTTATTGTCCTCGCTTTTCTAAACAAAAATACCCTGCCATGGCTTCATGCTTGTTTTGTGGAAAGACAAGCTCTGGAGAGCTAGGCTGGCGGCAGATTAGCACAGTGAGATGCAGGAAGGTGCAGAAGGTCCCCGAAGGAGGAGACCTTCCACCCTCTGTGGAGACCTTCCACCCTCCGTGGAACAAGCCTGCTTGTTCCTCCCCACACAGGGAAGGTGTGTAAGCGTTAGGAAAAGGGGAGGAACTCCTGTAAGCCTCTGGAAGAATAACTGCAACCAAACAAAGACGGGGCGATCTTCACCAGCCAGCCATTCTTCATGACTTTGGCTGCACCAGGGGCATCTCCCATGCATAAGCTCCAAGGAGGAGCCAGGGGCTGGCTTAGTCACACATCTTTCAAGTGGAGAAAGAAGCCAAGGCATCGAGCGTATCTTGGCTTAATTCCCCTAAAGTCAGTTCATGTAACTCTGTCTCCTTCTAACTGTTTTATACATAGCTGTGTCTGCCTGTGCATAGCCCAAACCCTGGCTCCAGCTCCAGCAGGCTCCTTGGCTCAGGTCAGATCCTCTGCCCATTTTGAGCTCTCCAAGCCCAGCTTTAACTACAGGCCTGTGATCAGTTTCATGTCACAAAATTATACCAGAAGCCAGGAGGGGCAGTTAGGAATCACACAGCTGTAAAAGCTCACAATTTTCTCTACTTCAGCTACCAAAAGGAAGGCGGCACACAGGAACATTGCAGGGAGTGTACTCATGCACATGTGTAAACACAGACACAACTTCACTTAAGGCTAGTGCAAAGTACGGCCGCGTTGGAGTGCTTCTGGCCTTGTTAAGGCACTCTGCAGTGTACCAAGAGCGCAGAGTAAGCCACATCACACGCAGGGACTCAAGTGCAGACCCATTAAGAAGCTGAAATGTGCTGTTTCTGCCTTGGCAAGAGTTCATGCACTACAGCCATAGAGCTGAGCCTCTGAATCCCACCTAAGATGATGGTCAAGAGCAAAAGGGGATGGGGGTGGGGGTGGGGTGTGCCACAGGGAACCGCAGACTGAAAAGGACCACACAATTCTTAAGTTCCAGGGGGAAAGTTGCGATGGATTTAGGTATAACACACAAAAGAAGCTGCAGCTTTCAGTGCTGGACTAGGGGCATTGGTGCAAGATCCCATCTAACTCCACTCTGGGTATTTACAGCCCCCCCGTTGGGTTGACTGTACTTACTTGAGAATGTGAACTGGTTTTAAAACATCCCCTTGGGGTTCATAATAGTTGAAACGATTCAGCAGCGATTCTTTCTTTTTTCCCTTTGCTTAATGCATTTCTGACAGTGCTTTTTGGCGAATTACTTTAGGTTTTGAAAACAGCCTGAAGAGTAAGCAGCAATGAGATGTCCCTAGGGTTAAGTCAGAATAGAAATGAAACGCTCTGCATTCAAACAGTAACCTGGGTCAAGAGCCCCAAATCCATGGGATGTCCATGGAACAGGTTGGATAAGCTTACTTATCCAGGTTTCAAAGAGCTGAACTATTGCACCTCAAGTTTCCATTTCAAACGTGGATTACACAGAGTTACAGAAAAATATTTCAGACCCGACCTTACACAGCATGTCTGGGTCAGCCTCACATTGTTTAATTGAGATCTGCAGTATCTTAATGCCTGTAGTTTCAAGATCACATAAGCACTCACATGGTTTCTGGGTCAAACCTTCCACTTAAAAGGCAGGCAGAGACAAAAAATGCTGTCTTTTGAAAAGCCTTTCATCAGCTTGTGTCATCAGAGGCGAATGCCTCCGAGTTTACAATGTAGTATTTGTACAAAGATATTTTTAGAGAGAAACTGGTTGGGTTTCAGGCCCTACTACTCTGCAGCAATATGCATCTGAATGGCATTTGTTACAACTAAAACTACTCCAAATTAACCTTTGCAAGCAGCAGGGGGAAAACGTCAGTTTTGGAAAGGGTTTTGCTTGCCAAACTTCACCTGTGAGAAAGACAAGCAGAAAAAACAGGCCACTGTGTGCTGATGGTGCGTCCCAAAGGTGTACCACCAAATCTGCTTCCCACTCCTTCATTTGAATCCATACACCAGAAAGGGGGAAAAAGAAGCTCAAAGGTTCAGTCCTAGCTCAGAGGACCCCCAGGCAGCCTTGGATCCTGCATCTCTTTGCCTCATCCTCCCAACTGGAAGATGGAGATACACCTGGGTACCTCCTGTTTTGGGGCTTACCTTCACAGCATAGGTGGTAGAAGGGTCCTTGGAGCAGGTGGCACAGTAATATATCGCATCCCCTGAGTCACAGCAGGGCTTGTTGCAGGCCAGCTTGAAGAGTGACCAGTTGTTCTCGCTGAAGTGCAGCTCGTTCTTCTGCTCCCGCATGAAGCAGTCCTCGCACTTGGCAACCAGGCGGCGCACGGACTCGGCGTAGAGGGCCCCCAGCTTGGCGTACACCCCCTCCTTGCTGTCGATATTGCTCAGGAGGCTGTGGAGCTGGAGGCTGGAGCTCGATGACACCTGGCTGGACACGCTGAGCTGCGAGCAGGAAAGGGACTGGAGGTTTCTGCTGGGGACACAAGCTCCGGTGCTCTTACCAGTGGCTGAGCCCCAGTAGCTGTTTCCTTTGGAGCTTTTCTCCAAGGACTCAGAAGAGGAGAAGGCGCCGGGGCGGCCCCCCAGGCTGGCTGGGTGGATGAAGGGAGGCTCCTCGCGGAGGCAGACATTGGTCTCGGAGTGGCTGACATTCAGCCTGGGGCTGGGAGCATCAGCCGCTTTGCCTGAAGATGCCTGTCCTCCAAAAAAGCCATCTGGAGAGGACACTGTTCGGCTCACTGTCTTCTTCTGGGGCAGAGGGGGTGGGCAGCTGGGGGCAGAGGAGGGACCATCCTCAGCGGAGACAGGAAGGAAAGAGACAGGGGGAAACACTTGGTTCTCAGCTGGAGGAGGCGAGTGGTTCAGCTCAGAGGAGTGCCCTAGGAGACAGCGTCACACAAGAAGATGCCACGAGTGTCCCTTGTGGGCTGGAAGCAGAATTCCCCCTCCATGTCCCAGCCACCCCCATAGGCTACTTCTCTGAGGTTCCTGGCTAGGAATAAAGCAGCAAGCCAGGTTATGTCTAACCCCAGTGCACAGCCCTCATCTATTCATGTCTGAAAAGCTTCACTGAAGGGGTTAGGGGTTTAATCTGGTTTAATACAGCAGGTTTGCAAAGCAGGATGCAAGTGTCCATCCTCCCTTCCGCAAAACCACTCCCCTGTGAGCTGCACACACAGTAGCAAAATGCTAGTAGAGGGGAAATATTTGAGCTGTGATGTCATCCACAGGGAGGTAAGAACGAAGCACTCCAGATACAAGGACAATCTCTAAACAGCCTGTTTCACCTGGGAGCTGCCACCCAGTGCTTCAGCGCCATAGCCTGATAAGGAGATAGTGACTCACGCTGCACAGCTCCGGCCCTCCAGCTGTACCAGAACAGCCCAAGGAGTATATTGAACCTGTCTCTCTGCCTCACACTGGGTAAGAGCCACTGGGCAAGGCTTGGGATTTTGGCAATGTCCATCCTCCTGGAAAAATCTGGCCTCCCCCCACTACCTGTGCCCAAGCTTATTGCCAGATCTCTTTGCTCAGAGGGCAGCATGGCCCTACTACATATCAATAAACCCCAAGCAGCTTCACATGCCATCTGCACATGGATTGGGCTGCAACAGCTGGCTCATTTCAGCTAGCTGTCCCAGCTCTTTTCCTACCCTGGCCAAACTGGAGACAGGCAATACAGTTGCATGTCATAGAAGAAAGGGAAAGAAAAAAGGGATGAATTGACATTGAAATAAATAGCAATAATTTCAGGTCACGGAGACAAAATGTGTAAGGAGTGGAGAGGTCTGCAGGGGAAATTAAAAGAAGAGACATAATTATTTCAGGGAATTTTCTATGCCACTTGAATGACAGGCAGGACTCTGGATAAACCTGAGCTCTGCTAACATAATGCATGCAAGTGTAGACCTTCGAAGATGTATGGTGGGATTTTCCTCCAAGCAAGCTCATCAGATAGTGGGACCTATTGCTTTCTTTGAACTCAGCTTCCAAAGCTGCAGAGTGGTAGCAAGCCATCCTGCTGGTGAGGGTTCAGATGCCAGGAGGCACTTCCTCATTCACAGTAGCTTTCAGCTTGCTCCACAGGAATGCCCTAGGGCAGTTTCATGTCAGCCTGAAGCAGGCACTTGTCTCCATCACAGCCCTAGTGACTCACCAGCTCTCATGCACAACCTCCTTCAAGCGCAGGGGCTCAGATCCCTGAGCTCCCAGCCTGTCCTAGCATGTCACATGCAGGCTGAAAGCCATACCAACTGTGCCAGAGCAGCAGACCCTGCTAGCCGCTCGCCACCTGAGACCAGAGATGCTGTCATGACCTGTCTGGGTCCTTCCCCACCAGAGTGGTAGCATGACATCCATTTTCATTTGCCCCTCCACTCCTAAGACTGGCTGTATGCTCCTGCTGCAGTACACCCCATCCTAAGCAGCAGTGTTGAGACACACCCCAGGAACGAGCAGCACCGATTTTGCCTTCTGCAGATGATGAGTTTCCCAAGCAAGGCAGTTTTGGCACCTCATTTCTGACAACATGCTTAAAAAGAGCTCCGTAGAAAATGCTATGAACCAGCACACGTCTCTCTTGCTCTTGTTCCTGGGTGCCAAGCTATCTGCCTCCTGTTGAACCCCTGCTCCAGGTGTCTGCCTGCATTGTACACCCAGTTGCTCTCCAGTTTCAGCTGCTCTGCAGCTGCACAGTTAACTGTGGAGCTCACAGCTCAACAGAGACGCATGCCCCAAACTTTAATGAAAGCCAGACATTTGCATCATACCCTGCCAGGTCCACGGGAAAGATTAAAACCCTGTCAAAAGCCATGGACAGGGATCATTCAGCATGGCATCTCTTACCACTTCCAGTCCCAGGGACTTTGACAGAGGATACAGCCAAGAGAAATCCTTCAGCTTGCAGCCCAAGAGCAGCTCAACAAAGGCATCTCTGCCAGGACATGTAGCTGAATCGCTGTTTCAAGAGGGAAGATTTACTTGACAGAGTCTTACAGAACAAACGTCAGCACTGGAAACTTTGGCAATCAGTCCACATGCCTGGCCCTCAACTGCTAAACTGCTCTTACCTTTATTCATGTGGTGCTGGGCTCTGCCCCAAGCACTGGGTAACTAATATAAACCTTTCACATCTTTCCTACCATTGCTCTGCACGCTTCAGCATAGGGTCCTTCTGCCTCTCAAGGGCTTAAAAACTTCCCCCTCGCCCCCCCTTATATTTTAACATCTGACAGCACAGGCAGTTAGTTGGAGCTCACTTCACTCAGTGACTGACTGCACAGCTTCTTGCTTGCATCAGCAAGAAAAACTGCATTTGGGTTATTCACTTAAAAACTCAACTTTCCCAAGATGAGTTAACACAGTTGCTCCTGTTAGTGTAGGCAGAGAAATTTTCTTGTCCGGTATCACTTTGGACAGCGAATTGCTACTGTGCCCGGCAAGAAAAGATCCAACACATGCGAGTTTTTCTTCCCCCGTACAATTTCCTGGCACAGTTTTACGATCAGGCTCCAAGTTAACGGTGGAAAAATGGAGTTTCCAGAGCCCTGGCTCTTAATTTTATTGCTGCGCATTATTGCTCTTGGAAAGGCAGAACTTCCACTACACGAAGGTCGCTTTTGCAAAGAAAATACTTTCTGAGCTGCTGAACACGTTAGTGCATGTCTAAGTTACGCGCTGAGGAAAAAAGTGACTTCATAGTAAGTATTTTTTAATCTCAGTTAAACGAGTGCAGGCAGATTTTTCCCCTTCAAGAAATAACTGGCAACACAATGAAAGGGAGAGATTACCTCTCACATAAGACTCCTTCTGGTACTCCTCAAATCTATGAAGGACATTCTACGGTAGGACTACTTGTGACCTCGTGCAGTGCATGAAGCACAAGCAAGATAACGACAACTGCTTTCAAATAGAGGTTTTATCCAGAGAAGAGGAGAGCTACAGAATGAATAATTTTGGCACTTGCCAAATGAAAGAGGGAAAAGCCCACCGATGTTGGCCTGACTCTGTCACATTCATCTTAAGTGCATTAAGAGGCAGAAGGGTAAGAGAAGTGGAAAGGCGAAAGGTTGCTGAGCAAACTAGGTGATCAAACCCTCACAGTCTCTGCTCTGAGGATCCTGCCCCAGTAGTGGGCCTCAGGATGGAGGTAACTCCTTCCTCAGGTCCAATGCTACCTCTCCCAATGGTCACTTACTGCCATCGCTGCCAGTCTGTGTGTCTGAGTCAAGGCTGTCACTGGAGCCAGCTGTGAAGCTGACGTGGACGCTCCTGAATGGTGGGCTGAGGCTCTCGGCAGAGCTGTTGCTGACCCTCTCCAACTCAGTGTTATTTGAGTTCATTTTCAGAGCATGCCTAGAGAGAGTGAAAAAGAAGAGTCAGAAGACAGATGGCAAAAGATACCCTGCACGCACCTGCGGATGGAGACTCAAGCTGAGAACAGCCTTGGTCTCTGTACATCCACACACTGTGCAGCCTTGTACCACACTACAGCAGCTCACTCCTGTGCACTTTTCTTCTTTCTCTGGCACCCAAGGATCACATCTCACTGACACTGAGCAGGTTATAGGCTTGCAGCCCCCATGCCAGCCCCCCATAGGAAACCAGCTGTGCTTGAGCAGAGAGAGCGCGCTGAGCCAACAGCATCCAGCCCCAGTGTGTGACTTCTTTGCCTAGCACATGTGGGGTCCTGGACCACATCCCATCTTGGCTACCATCCCAGGGAAGTGGGGACCCACCACTGCCTGCCTTCAGTAAAGTTCTCAAAGGAAGGGAGTGACATCACATCTCCCTTCTCCTTCATCCCTTCACAGAAGGGCAGATTGAGGCTGGGTGTCAGAACCCAGGTCCTTCACAGTGGAGACATAAGTGGAAAAAAAGTCCATCTCCAGCAGCTGTTGTCTCCTCAGTGCATCACAGTAACAACTAATACCTTGAAAAGAAGAAGTGCCTTTGCAGGAAACCAGTGTCTGCCAAACTCAGGACCTACCATGCAGCTTTTTATGCAAGAGCTACAGTTTTCCATGCGGCTTCTATTTGAATAATAAATAAACGAACCATAAACTGGGCTCATAACCTGCCAGGTCACAGTTCAAGTGATCAGTTGTAGGCAAGCAGGACTTTTTACTAAGACAGAGAATTTCCCCTGCATTTTCTTCATTTTTCCCTCCTTGGAAAACAACAGAAACTGTTGAAACCGGGCAGCACATCAGAGCACCAAGACTCCTCCTAGCTTGGTACAGTTCAGACTCTATTTTCCAGCAAATGAAGGCTATTGGTCCACATTTTTTTCAGCAGAACTGCCAATCTGCTGATAGAATTCAACATGTTGTCTATCAGGAATGTAAAAAGATTAGTGGCAAACTCATAAGAAAAGAAAAAGGACTTCCATCAGCTGTCCTGCTGGAAGGTATCCGGCGTTTCCTAATCAGGAGGCTGAATGGCTGCTGAGAAAGACAAACAAAAGACGCGCAAGACCGTTTTCTTGTGGCACCCTGTTCACATGCACAGGATCCCTCCTCTTCCACAACCCCCAAGCACAGCAGATGCCACGAGTGACTTCCATTTGAAGCCTTAGAACTGTTTCGTTCCCCATCCAGACAAAGCACTTACTCTCATGTCCACACCACCACATGGAGAGCAGAGTGTATGAGAAGCCCGGAAGAAACTTCTGCCAGACTTCCTCATTTGCCTGAGCAGCCTCAGTCTAAAAATATTCAGGCGGTGATGAAAGCAAAGCTGTAAAAGCCACCTCAGGTAGAACTCAGCAGAGACACGGGGCTTGCACCAGCGATGAATTTACCTCATCCTCCTTGGGATGATTTACAGAAATTTGCAATGTGCCACACAAGTGACAGTTGGAAAATAGAGAGAGGCAGAGGGAAAGTGAGACACACACACTGAGGGGTTTTGCTCTATTATGACTGATGCTGTTGAAAGCAACCAACTGGTCTTCAATTTTATATACACATATATTTCCCCACATACATATATAAAAAGATACATATTTATCCTATAACTTTCTCAGACATTAAACTTTTAGTAATTTGGAGGTAAAAAGCGCATGGGTGAACACCTGTGTGGGTGCACTCTCTGACCTGGTGAGAACCAAGAAAGTGGTTGAGCCCATGAGAAAAGAAGAACATTTTGCACCAGTGTTGGTCTCCATTTGCACAGATGAGAGGTTTTCTAACACATTCCTTCCCTT
>JAOEHY010005174.1:0-28303 GCA_025447955.1 Psilopsiagon aurifrons
TAGTGAAGCCATGTTGGCTGTCACCAACCACCTTGTTGTTTTTCATGTGCCTCAGCATGCCTTCCAGGAGAATCTGCTCCAAGATTTTGGCTATTGACATCACCAAGGGAGGAATGATCCAGCTGTTTTACCCCCTGCTGCTAGTGCCCCACATGCTCAGGAGATGAAGGGATGTAATGGACATCCTGCCCTGGCTGTGCCAGCACGGAATGGCAAGGTGGGCATTTCTGTGCTGGTGAAGGAGTGCTTTTGTGTTTTGTTTGGGGTTGTGTAGTCTTTCACTGAGTGGAAGAAACTGATTCAATGCAAAGTAAGTGAAGAAGTGTGCAAAGCTGTGCTTCAGAAAGTGTGAGTTACTGATCAAAGCTTGTACTGTAGGTTGGCTTTAGCATATGTGACAGCAAGGATTACTTTTTTGTTGTAGCTCTGTGCTCAGGACTTCCTTTGATGTTTTGTGAGGCAGCATGTATTTTGCATGTATTACATTTGTAATACTATTGGAATGGCAAAGCTTCTTAGTGATTTATAACTTGGCTATAAATATTAAGCTGGGGTTCAATCTGCAGAAGGATGATAGTTTGGTAAAGAAATTGAGTGAAACAGACATAGAGAAACTTTTGCTCACTTATGCAATGTGAATTTGAACAGGGATCAGGATTCAATCACAGTCAGGTGCAAGAGCAATGATCAGAAAAGTTCACAGTCTGAAAGCATTTGCAATGGATCTCGAAGCCAAGCAGCATCTCATTTAAGCTAATATAAATCTTGAATGATAGCCTTTCTTCACAGCTGTTGGAAATTGCCCTGGGTTCAGCTGTAACAGTTAATTTTCTCCTTCTTAGTAGCCACTGTAGTGCTGTGTTTTAGCTTCAGTCTGAGAATAGTGCTGATGACACCCATGTTTTTAGTTCTTGCTAAGTTCACTCTGATCAAGGACCTTTCAATCTCATGCTCTGCCGGTGAGGAGGGTCATGGGAAGCTGGGAGAAAGCAGAGACTGGACATTTGACCCAAAGTAGCCAAAGGGGTGTTCCATACCACAGCATGTCATGCCCACTACATAAACTGGGGGAGCTACTTGGCAGGTCCAGACCACTGCCTGGGTTGGGCTGGGTATCGCTCACCATGTGGCGAGCATTGTGCATCACTTGTGTTTATTGTTGGCTTGTTTTCCCTTCCCTTTTTAGTTTAATATTCTCTCCCCTTGTTACTTCCCTTATCATTATTATTATTGGCGGTAGCAGCAGTTGTTTGTGTTACCTGTTACTGGACTGCTCTTATCTCAACCCGTGGGAGTTGCATTCTTTCAATTCTCCTCCCCATCCCTCCAGGAGCAGGAGCGGGAAAGCAGGGAGGGAGCGAGCGAGCGGCTGTATGCTTCTGAGTTACCGGCTGGGCTTAAACCATGACAGACATTAGACTAATATTTTATCTGGAATCAGGGGATGAAGTGTTAAAAATATTGAAGACTGTAACATGTATGAAGTTGTGTAATGCTCCCCTTTTCTCTTTTCCAACGTTGCCAGACTTCAACTACTTGGTCAGAAACATTCCTTATCAAAACACTGACTGGATCTGTACTTATTTCTGCCAAAACTTTGCAATAGTTTTGGAAAAAAAAAAAAAAGAAAGAAATTACATTTGGGGGAATCAGGGCAAAAATATCTACAAAGCAAGAAATAAATCAACTGAAATTTGAACACAAAATTGAGCCTCAACCAGAGACAACCAGGAGGATGATGAGAGTAACTGGTTGGTGTACTCCACATGAAATTCATGGCGGTGCTATTGAATTAAATCCAGGCAGATGGAAAACAAACTTTAGTTTGGAGAGCCATTCCCGGAACCAATATAATGGTAAGACAAAGCATCACCTAACGCGGCATTCTGCTGATAAAACTTTAAAAATTCCAGACTTGGACACAAGGCCCGAGCACGAACAATGCTGCTGCCCTTGCTCGACAAAAAAGCTTGTGAGAATTTAAACCCAGGTGCTTAGAACTCAGCAATCTTGTCAGGAAGTGCAGAGAGCAGCGTAATAAAACGGCTCAGCACTGCTGTCTGTTAGCAGAATCTGAAACTCATCACTCTGGTCTGAAGAGGGTTTGTGAACCCTACCAGGCTGCTTTAACTACGTCAGCTGATCTAACACAGCAAAAGCAGGACAGCCTCTGTATTTTAACAGCAAGGTATTTAAACAGAAGGCTTCGGTGTCACCAGTAGTTGCATATGGAAGGACACAGCTACACCTGGCAGAAGTCATTACACGCTTCACAAGTTCTTCACCCGCTGATGCAGCACCTTCCCTACCAGGAGTGCACCTGGATCTGTTACTACTTTTGCAGTTTTATGGCTCACATGTATCTGAAATTATGAGACAGACCAAAACCCAGGGAATTCCAATTAAACACAAGAGAGGTTTTTTTCTTGGGAAAACAAACCTGTATGGGTTTGTAACAGCACCATCCCTTTGGGTATGTATCCACCAGCCTCAATCATGCTGTGATTCTGTGACTCCCTGTTTCGTGTTCTATTGAAGATTTATGGAATAATCTAAATCAAAGACCTCAGATGTGCTTTGCTGTGAATACACATTGTCTCAAAGAGCACCCGTAAAAAGGCAGCCTCAGAATTCCTATGAGATGATTGTTTGATGCTTTAAAAATGATACATCTCAGCTCCTGGCTGAGGCATGTTCTGTCACAGACTTCCATCTTTTGCCACATTAGCTGTAAACTACCCAGCAACCTCCCCCCCCCCCAGTGTGTCTGCATCATATGGCCTTCACTGGTCTTCTACATTTAGTTAGAATTTAACACTCAGCTTCTATGGAGTCTGGCAACAGACGCAGGCCTTGAAATCTGTCTCTGTGTTATCATGTGTCTGAACACACAGGAACAGAAGCGCTTTTCAAAATAAAGCAGTAGCTCTCTCTTTGAATCTGAAACAGTGTCCTTTAAGTTATTTTTAGGTGAAAAGGCATGAAAAGCAAGTGACTGAAACCCAAATGTACAGATTTTAAAAACCTTGCCTTACGAACACAGTATAAATCCTGTCATGCTAAAATTACGTACCTAAAATTTTACCATCTGAACAGACACATGCAAACATCGTTGTTACCCTAAGAAAATCCTTTAGGAATCAAGTTTATAGCCATGTACATAATATGGCAGTGCTTATTATAACTGCGAGTTGCTTCATTTGAAGCAGCACAAGAAAGCATATGCAGCAAGCTCAGCAAATGCTGAACAGATCCCCAAACCAAAAGCTACAAGAAACTGAAGTTAATCTCTCACGTCAGTATGATGGCAAGAGTACACGTGCCTCTGGGCACCACATCAGCAAATTAAACTGCCTGAGAAGAGGGCCTGGATGACGTTGCTTGAGCAGAAGGAAGTGGTTACATACATGGCAGAAACAGCTTGTCCCAGGTGAGATTCAGCTTTCTTTAATGGTTGTCTTGGTCTCTGGAAGGCATTGAGGAATTCTGCTGTCCAGGCAAGCTATTTGCAAAAGGGCCAGTCAATTTTACCATCAGTGTTGGTCTCAATTTGAATACCCTGTATCCTGTATGTAGACAGTGCACCACATAAAGTATTTAAACCACTGACTTCTCTGTAGTCCATGGCATTTCGCCTAAAAATGTTGAAAGGAGACCGTAATTTTCATGAAAGCCAGCCAGCCAGCCAGTATGTTAACCTATTTTTGGATTTCAAGGCTGATACAACCACCATACACAGAATATGCAGCATGCGCTTCTGTTATTCAAAGACAGCTTACTGGGCTGTTCCTAATTGCTTCCATATGCTGACAAAATCAAGGAATTCCACAGTTGCACTGAGGATTATGAAGAAATGCGACTTAAAAACTTTCTCAAACTGCCAACAAAATAATAATGTCTAAACAGAATATTCAGATACAATGTCATAGGTTTATTTTTTTTTTAAATCCAATTTGTAAAGGTCCCTTTTTAAACGAAACAAGAACAAAAAAATCAACACAATTCAGAGGGCTTATCTCATTTACCATATTCTTTCCCACTCTTCACTTATCATAACACAAAGCAGCAACTTATATTATTAGTGCTCATATAGTGCACTTATATGAATTTTGATTTGTGTATTAAGCTTTAAATACAATGTATTTTCCGTGAGCATTGCCCAAAGAGTACACAACATTACATTTCCGAAGCATATGTTAAAAGAAAGGACAAGAAATGTATATCCAAGACAGTCAAACTCAAATATTTTTGACTTGGCAAATTCTATAACAAGTAACAGCAATTTTAAACTGTGTACAAAGCAGAACAGTGCCAACATGCCTCTGGTCTGTGAGCTATGGTAAAATATCAAGCGTATGTATAAAGGAGAGAAGCCGAAGGAAACTGCCACAAATCCAGAGCTAACCTGAGCACACCCAACTGCGACCGAACAAAGGCAGCCCTCTTTCCCACTCTATAATGCAAAGAGCCCAACAACAACGAAAAGCACTTCTACACTACACAGGAAGTGAAACGATTAACTTCTTCCAAGTTTGTCTCTGCGTTTTTCAACAACTCGTCCAGAAAGGGTGAACGTCTAATTATAGCAAACAAATGTACAAACTATAAAGTCAGAGAAGCTCCAGAAGATTGCCACTTTCAACCTTGCATAGTGATGGCTGGCATTGATATTGCTACCATAGCTTCAGCAGAAGGTATGGAAAAGTAAGATCTTCGCTTCTAAGTGATGCACATACGTAACATTTTCTTCACAAAATTCCGTTACACATTGTTTTAATAAAACAGCTCTAAAAAGGGAAAGATAGTGTTCACAAGCTTAGAAATAAAAAAATACAAAACCAGAACATTCCGTAATAATAATAAAAAATAATAAACATTCATCATAACAGCACCTATTTTATCACTAAGTAAGCCCCATACATGCAACCAACTACAACTATTGTATAAGGCTGTCAAATTAAAAGTTTACTTTTCATATAAACAAAGTGTAAAAATAGCAATAAACTGCGATCTTCAAATTTAATGCTATGTTAGGATTTTTCCCCCGTTTCATTTGGTAGCAATTTCAATATGCGTTTGATACAAAGGTCATCACCTAGGAACCGTGATACAAATACATTGTGCCTAGGACAGTATTGTCATATCTCTGTTCAACCTTGACAGAATTGGAATGCTCAACAACACTACTGAGCTCGGGGATGCTTTCAGCAGTATCCCCAAACCCATGATAGTGTCCATAGTGCAAAGTATCTCCAGGGTCTTCCACCCATGAGGGCCGGTTAGAAACACAGCTACTAGGGCTTCCATTCAGATGGAGAGATCCACACATTTCGGTGGAGTTATTCATGGCTTTTTCTGGTTCCTCAGTGCCGTTACTGGTATGAATTCGATGTCTACTGGGAGAAGTTATTCCGGGAATTATTCCATTAGGTGTTAAACACTCCTCACGCCTGGCATCCATCCCACTGAGCTGCTGTGCGGTGGTGAAATCCAAATGTCCATTGATGGCACATCCATTTGTCAGTGCATTCAATATGGAGCTACTGCTATTCATATCTGCATTAAGAAATACACCTGTCACCAACAATTAAGAATAAATCAAAATACATCCAAATGTCTCCACTATACTCCACTGATTTAAAAAATGTTTCCATACACAGCTTTGAAAATAATCTACCCTTTATTTATAACAGTATAGGTAGTTCAAAGTAAGGAGAGTTGACCAGTAAGCTTGTAGCATGGATTCTTATGTTGTAAATGCAACTATCTATCTACATTCAATGAGTAAATATACCTATATTAATCTTGACAAAGACAACACAAACTTCCTAGAATCTTTTTCATTTAACTGCACAAAGTAAGTAGCAGACAACATTCTGGGCACTGTTTTGAAAGGCAGAATAAAAGGCATCTTTCTACCTTTACTGTAATGCACTCTTGGCATGAAAGAATATGTACATACAAGAATTGAGTTATCTGTGAGAAGGTGAAGGTTTTCTTTTACTATTTTTCAGCTGTAATTTATCTGTGTCTCTTTTAGTGGAAACTCACAGTACAACAGACGCTGAAATAGGTCAAATAAAGAAATGTTATGTTGGGGTGCTCATATAAAATGTTTCGAAGTTCCTTTATTCAGAAAGTTCTTCCATTTATCTAGCTAGAATCTGTACAATCCACATGCAAGATGCCATACAACAGCAACAGCAGAGTGCACAGAAGACTAAAAAAGATTAGAGTAGGAAACAAAATTCTAGAATGTGCATGCAACCCCCCACTGGCAACTGTTTTAAAGCAATTTCTCCTTTGATTTTAGTAGTTAGTACAATGGTCTTTTATTTCCATAAGCAGTTTTCAGCAGTTTGTCTGAAATACATGGTTTTGCAGTGGTACTCAAAGTACTAGCACAAAAAAATGGATGATATATTCTGCCTTAAAAATGCCTGCCAGTAAAAGACATCTAAAATGTACATCTAGATTGGTAAAGATGAGCAAGGCAAATGTGGAAACTACAGATCTACATGGTGACATTTTAAGATTTTACTTTCTGCTATTATTCTGGGATACATGCACATATGTTTATGTACACATGAATGCATAAACCTATGTGCAAAACAGGACTGCATTTACTGCGTATTTCCAGTTCAAGCCAGTGAAGTCTGTTGGTAACTTCTCACATTTGCAGAACATTGGGTTCCTGTTTATAATGAGTACCACTGTTTGACAAGAATCGATCTTAAGTTTTGGTTCTTTATTATTCTTTTGCAAGGCTATTATATGAAATATGGATTAGGATACTGATACTTCACATACAGAAATACATAATGCCAAGAAATGTGTTTGGTTTGTAACTCACTGGATGTACTCAACTGCAGGTTCCTGTTTAGTCCCTGCATGAGTTAAAATAACCACATCAGCTAAACTCAGTAACCATAAATTCTTACTGAAAGTGGAAATTAAAAAAAACCAAAACCCCAAACCCATCAAGGCATCAAAGCTAATATTTCAGTGATGAAAGTGCACAGGAGGAAATTTCATATACTGTTTATTAACTGAAAAGTGCAAAATTTTAACTGTTTAAAAATGAATTCTCATAGGCTGGCTTTGCCAAATCAAATTTAATAAAAATGGCACTACTGTTAGTTAATATGCAAAAGAAGGTAATGAATAGTCTAGTGATAATTACAGACTGTTATCATATGTTAAAAATTAGCACCTATAGTAATAAGAGCATATTTATGAAAGACAATCATTTTTCCATAAATAAGAACACTTAGTAATTATCACTGGAAAATATCATAGTCTACTTCTTAAGTACTGATTATATATTTATTCCTAATATATTAAAATATCTATTAGCATTCCCTTTGGTGAATCTGATCTATGGTACAAAGCATAAACATGTTTATCACAGAACAAATTAAAGAAATTAATTTCTGAATGCATTAATGCACTATCATAGTAACTCCATGCCTTTACCTACAAAGTGCATGGAAAAAGCTGACCCAAGACACTGAAACCTTACACACATCCTGGGGTTACCAAAAGCATCTTGATTAAGCAGCCCTTAAAAAAAATTAGAGCATTAATATTCACCAATACTAGTAACACTTGGACTGTTTCATGACGATCGGTATAAAACACAGAAACTGTTTTCCAAGGTACTTTAGTTCCAAATACTAGTTACAGTATTTGTGTCTTGTATTTACATAAAAAACCCCATAGCAGAATCCTGCACTTAGGTTATTGTGTCCAAACAAATTCTGAAAACATGGTGTATGTCTCAACTATTCTTTATAGTATCTGCTGAATATTTTGAATATAGTTCTGTGGTAACATATGTTATTTTCAAAGCTATATAAACACTAGGATATACATCCTTAAGAAGCCTTCTTGGCAATTAAACCTATTTAACGGAAATTAAAATAATAATTTACATTATTTTTGATTCTTACCTAGAATTCTAGCAACTAAAAGCAAGGCACAATGTAATACAAGCCTCCGATTAAAAGTGGAACAGCCACTGTGGATTTCTGTTTATCTGAAATAATAATGAACTACTAATAAAACTTCTCTGTAACCATTACAATATAGTGTGAACAGCTAATTTCCAGTACCTACGAAACCCCCAGTATAATGGGTGTTACAGCAATACAATATTCAAGACTCTAGACAGCAATGTGCAAAAAATAAAAGACTAAGTTTTATACTTAAAAATAAAATGCATATTGATTCTTGCAACGACAAGGAGTCTGCATTGCAGAAACAGTGTATATTTCAATTTCTTTTGGTCCAACAGAAGTACTCTCCTGTTGTTTGGTGTCTTCAACCATTTGAATGTTGTTGCAGTTAACAGGTAACTGTCCACTCCCACCTGATACAACAGCAAACTCTCTATCAACGTGCATATTGTCAGCATCGTCCTCAACTCCGCCATTCATCATTGGTATTATGCCATCAAAGCTGTAAGCTGATAAAATAAAGTCACATTTAGTCACTGGTGCAACCTGAAAACTCAGCCAACAAGTACTTCAACTATTAATGCAAAAACTTTTTACAAAGAAATGTGAATTGGTCACTTCTGAAAGCTTCTGACATGTTTGAAATTACAAATACAGAATAAGTAAATGCTAAGTACTTGCACACTCACTTTAATTCCTCAGAATGGAAAATTACCAGTTTAGCTATCAGATTTTGCAATTACATATCAAACAATTATTAGTCTAATACACTAACAGATTGAATAATTTAAGTTACTCATACTTAGGCTTCACAGCTAGCGTGCCTGACAGTCACAAACAGTCTCAACTTCACAGCTGTGTCCTGTCAGTCTGGACTGCTCCCTCTTTCAATGCCAAGAGACAGTTCCCAGTAACCCACCCCCTGGTCACACCAGACTGCTCCAGGGATCCCTTCAAGAGCTGAACAAACATCTGTTTTCCAAGAAAAGCTGGCAAATGGTTAGACCGCTGTGGGAAACGCTTAATAAGCAAGAGGCGCTTGCCTCACTACCACATATACCTACCACCCAAAGCCTTGCTCCAGTACTACCCCATCATACCCTGCATGGCTCCACACTAACACACCTTTCTATACGCACTGCACACACTCCCAATGTTATGTTATAAACAGCTACTTTAGCAGAGTGCAAGTCAGCTGTCATTACCTGTGGCACAACAGATGTTTTTGTAAACTGCTGGGTTTTAAAGAACCTTAAGCAATAGCTTAAGTGTTTCAGGGCCAAAGTAATCACACAGGGCTTAAAGGAAACGCCGGCCCTTGGATCAGTGAGATTCAACTCTCCCTGAGCCAGGAAGAAAAAGACCTTTTTTACTAGATACCTAGTGAAGTACAGAAGTGCAGTTTCATGATGGCCAATTCAAAGGTACACCTGGCAATACTCTCCAACCCTGCCTCACAAAGAACATGAAAGCAGCCATGCTGGGACTTGTGATACTGTGATAGAGTCACTGGTTGTATACAGGAGGTCAGCACTGCATGTAGCACGTACAGCACAGAGCAAAAGCCAGCCTGCCAAAGGCCATCAGCCAGAGGGGCTGGGATTAGGACTGCTGCAAACACACCCACGAGACCAGCAGGCCCACCGCATACCATCATCATCATCATCATCATAATCATATTTGACCCTGTGCGCCACCCAATCAGCCCAGGGAGCAGGGTGAAATTTCTGGAACTGGTTTCAGAAAAATTGATAAAAAATCCAGCACATTTCTAAGCCAAAATTAAAACCTGTTTGTGTATACCCTGGAAGCAGCCACCAATTTACTTAAGTTCAGCTTCAGCCTTCGGAAGTAACTTTTGCATGACAGTTAAACGTAATCAGATTCTATCACAGTGTATCATGTATTAATGTTGGTTAATTTTAACTCTGAAGGATTTTTGAATACTATGCACCCAATAGGAGATACATATGTGGGCATGTAAACAAAATTACACATAAGTAACACCCATGCACTTCCTAGGTTCAGCTACTCCAGGACAAAGGGTGAAGCACAGCTTAAATATCTCTCTTCTTCCAAACCTGCTGCCTACAGGTTCCTGCAAGGGGCACATACTGTGCCTGGTCACAAAAAGCAGGTTTTCCAAAGCAGTGAAGCAGTGATTACTCCAGTTTGGGGTATGGCTACCAAAATGTGACTCTTTCTAGCAGAGGTTGCCTGAATTCTCTCTGAACACGTGGAATCTCCTATGCAAAGTCGTTAACGGACAACAGAAGAGTGGGACTGTGGTAAAGGCAGAATTACCACAAAATTGGGCTTGTTTTGTAAAAAGGCTAGCTAAGCACAAAGACGGCCTCTCATTACTCAGCCTTGCTGTTTTAGAGTGCCTCAAGAACAGTGATTCATTCTCACTCCAACAGACTTTTTACACTGATTTGATAGGTATTACTAATGCTCATATTTTTGAGGGCGGACACGTCAGATTAGAAACCAGCTTCTGCAGCTGGGATGCACCTCTTAATTGCTTTAAAAAACCTTCAAGCAACACAGCAAAGCTTTTGCCTTTGTTTGCAAAGGTCTTTAAATAGTCATACCTGTAAAATTTCAAATATTACCTACTCCGCTTCCCTTACATCTCTGCAACTGCTTAGGAGATCTTGTTAACTTAAACATGTTGGCTATTTGTTTGCTCAATACAACTTATCCACTGTTTATGCTGAAAGGTAACGCAGATACTGCTATTTAATGACAACGCAAAGAAGAAAACCAGCTAGCTCAGTGTCACTCTCACAGAATGTGGGGCAATGTTTCCAATTGACTAGATTGCAGCAGTTTTCTGAAATCAGAAGAGACTGCTGGTTATGAACATTTGCAAGGAAAAGCTCTTCAAAACAGAAGATACATCTCTTTGACTGCAAGCAGCACCTCCCAGGAACAGAACATGAATGCACTGATGAAATCTTTCAGCAGCTGTTACGAGCATCTGTATACTGTGTGTTTTCATTTTATGAAGCTAGTTAAGGAGGTTATTAAAGAAAAACAATCCTGCACTTAGCATAGGTGCTCTTCTCTATCATGAAATTACTTTGTTTAGACCAATTACATCCTGTATTTCCCAAACTGAAGTAACACATCCCATTTATGACTGGCTATGGAGTACCCTGTTAAGGCCACAGACTCTGGTATAGCTGAAATGGTGGCTGGACAGCAAGAACTAAAGCAATTACGAGAGTGTCAATATTGATGCAATCTGTGCTGTCCATGTCATATTTAGAAGCAGTTTTAGTCTCAATTCCCCTTGTTATCTGGAATTAAGCCCATTTTATTTGGCTCACTGAAAGCCACATCTGTTAGAATATAAACTTTAGCTGAAGGAAGTGTCTTCAATGCTAAGACACAGAAAACGAAATGAGGTTTGCATGCAGAACGGTGCATTCATTTTAATAATTTGATGGGATGACCAACAGAAAGAAAGCAGAGTTTCTATTATTTAAGGTGTTCATAAAACGTAAAAAAGGATTCCTTCATATAGCCACCAAGAAAAAAGGATAGAATCATAGGAGTATCAGGTTGGAAGGGACCTCAAGGATCATCTGGTCCAACCTTTCTTGTCAAAAGCAGTAGACAAGATGTCCCAGCACCCCATCCAACTGAATCTTAAGTGTCCAGTGTTGGCGAATCCACCACTTCCCTCAGGAAATTATTGCAATGGCTGTTCTCATTGTGAAAAAATTTCCTCTTGTGCCTAACCAGAATCTCCCCAGGAGTAATCTGTACTCATACCTTTGAGGTCATACTATGATATTATTGCTGGCAGAGGAAGAAGCACAATGCTCAACGCACAAGGCTGAATAGGAATTCTTAAGGTTCATCCTAGTCTTACATCCTCCTGTAAGGTACCAGTTCCCCTTGGAACATGATCCTGGAAACTTCAGGTACATTAATGTAACAGATACAATCCCTCTCTTATTTCAGAAACCTTTGTGCATTAAATTTCTTTCATCCATCTTATCTAGCAACCAGTTTTTGAATAGTGAATTAATTCCAAAGGGAAAATAGAGTAGAAGCTAATTTCAGCTTCTACTCCTCCACATACTATTCTGGCATCACGTAACTTTAGCACGCTGTAAACAGAAATTCCTGAACACACCAAGATGACGACAGGGAGAACTGGGATCTTGTGGCACAAAATAATGATATTCATCTGTTTCTTGTATTGATATGTAGCTTCGGTATGTACACAAGTTTGTCAAGAATACTCAACATCCATTCTGAAAGGCTTTAAAAATGTTTATTTTCCTTTCTCAACAACAGTCTCACCCCCATCCCTTTTACCTCCAGGGTCTCACCTTCAGTTCTGGCCTTCTTTATTCCAGCAGACTCTGTACCTTCAAAGGATCTCTTTCGGCTTGTCCCACCACTGAACGGATTGGGACCTGCATTCTGATGAACCCCATTTAAGGTGCCATTGCTATAGAAACGATTCAGGTGACAGTTCTGGAGGTTCAAGAGAAACTGGGCACATTCTTGGAAGCCCTGGGTATGTGCAAGATCTGCTGCTGTCAGGCCACTGGCATTTCTCAAGCTGTACAATACAAAGGAACTGAATTACACTCATTCATCAAGCCAGCATGCTGCTGCTGCTGCCCTTACTGACTATCTATCTGTTGGTGAGAGAAAACATAACACTTAGCAAATTTCCATTAAGAAATTAGTTAACAATCTTAGTTTTATAACTAACTTAACTTTTCCCACATATATCTGGCTTCTAAACAAATTTGGGAGACAATGCACTTTTAAATAAAATCAATATACTATGTGACTTAAAAAAACATCTTCCTATTTAAACTTCTCAAAATGCTTTATTCTAAAATAGTCTGAAGTATCTGGTCTTTACATAAACTTCAGACTACTTTAAGCCTGGAATTTTATCATCTTCTGCAATCTATTGCTTTAATTTGAGCAAAAGATCAAAAACCCAAAACAAACTTAACATGACTTGGCAATTGTCCATGGCATTCTGGTTTCTAAGGTAACAACATCATCACTATTCTTCCTAACAATAAAATATATACATATATAGGAAAGGATAGAGAGATAAAGATGCTATATTTAGATATGCTTTGCTTATTTTATTTTTTATTTTTTCTGGTTTGTTTCTCATTTCAAAGTGTGTGACATCATAAGTGCTGGGACTTGCTTTGTTATTTGAACCGGAATATCCTAATGCATCAAGGAGATTATAAATGAAACCAGGTAGGACACATAGGGATGTAGAGGTTTTAATCTGAGAAAGTGCTGCGCCATATGCATTTACACAAACATACAGTATGTCTGTGGTCAGAAAATATAGGCTTAGAAATAGAGGCTAACTTCATCAGGACGTGCATAACTTCATCAGGACGTGTCTTGGAGACAAGAGAGCCAGAAGTGACAAAACTAGACTGTTAAGTGAAAGAGTCCAATGAACATTTCTGAAGTTTTTTTCCACCTTTCCAGACAGATTTAACTAGCCAGAAAATTGAATTTTTGTTTCTTGGCTTCAGTAGTTTACACAAGTCTATTACTTAAATATCCAGAAACAGACCAGCCAACAGTGTAAGAATTCAGAAGACTGATAGACCTAATTCTGCTGAAACTCAGATGAAGCAGAAAATTCACTTCAGCTCAAAGAAAATTAAGAACAAAGCCCAGATTTGCTTCCTAGATCACTGCAACTTATTTGCTATAAAAATGAGACTAAAAATATCTTCAGAAACTGTTACCGCAAGACCAGTTCCATCAATGGATACCACTACATCACATAACATTTGGAAGATTAAGTCAAAATACTACAGAATCAGAAAAAACATTAGGCTAGATCAGGGTTAATTTCATATTTTAAGTTGTCGTTTACTTGGACCACTTGTGAAAATCCAGAGAACACCAGCCAAGAGAGGTCAAGAAAATAAGACACTGGAGGACCAAAAAAAAAAATAGTTAGACATGAAATCTCAAGGCAGAGGTATTTGTTCTGCATACCTAAAGGATATGTGCAAAGAGAATAATCTGACCTGTACATCTAGTGCAGGCACTACATGAACGGGATTAACATGAACAAAGGGCATTTCAGTTTAGGCATCAGAAGAAATCTTCAAAGTATACAGCTTGCTGAATCTCCAGAGGGTTCTCTTCTCCCTCCTCATTTTAAGAGCAGATCATCATTTCAGAAATCCTGCAAAATAGCTGATCCTTTCCCACACTTGAACTACATGGCCTGCTAAGGTCCCTGCTAACAACACTTAATGCTTTTTCAGTAATTCCAATTTACTTGTGTAGCAGACAGACATGACACAATGCAACTACAACTTAAGAAACAGAAATGTCAATATAGATGGTTTGGTCAAATAGAATGGCTCAGTTCTTGGAAATTTACGTTCAGAGCCTCAAGAGGACAGTAAAGGAAATATAAACAGGAGCAAATTAAAGTTACTGAAAGATAAAAACGGCCAAAACAAGATGCTGTTGACCAACCATCTAATTTAATAAAACTTCAAGAAGTAATTCTATTACTTAGCAAATGTTATTGGACAATAACTCTGCTTTGAAAAACGGATTTCAAGACAGACAACAGTTAGGTCACCATTTCCCAAAGGAATGTCAATATAAGTTGCCAGAGGCACCTGGGGATGTACAAACTAAGATGCAAGTGTGTAAGGCTACAAGACCGAACTCCAGGAAAGAAAGGTTTCCCAGAAACAAAGTAAATGAACTTGAAGTTAATGTTTGCCAGATTTTAAAATATTATGACCCTTCATACTTTTAGACGCTTGGTATTTTTAGATCTGTCCCCACTTCTTCCTGAACAGCTTACTCCTAATGGGTAGACAAAGACATACTTGTTCTACAGGATTATTCTGGAAGCACTGCATAGGTTTTCAAGGGATTTAAACACACCAAATGTAACATTCTTGCTTCTGAGAGTTTAGAAATGTCTCTCTTAAAAATGTGAGTCTGAATTTAGCCTGTCAATATCAAGAGAATTTCCTGTGTTCAGAAGTTAGTAATGAAAACAAAATAGAGGGGGTGGAAAAGTCCAATCCAATTTAAGGAGATAACAGGACCTAGATGACTAGGAACTGGTAGGCAGACTGCTGTGAAAGAGCACACGACTATGCTAAACCGGCTTGCATTCCAATATTAAAGAAAAGGAGAAGCTGACAAAATCGTAGAACTTCTTTGAGTTCTGACTTTCCCAAAACCAGGCTAGAAAGATCTACTCCTTTAGCTGGTCTGTCTAGCCTTCTCTAGGAGGAAAAATCTGTCAGTGGGAACACAAAACAAGAGCTAACCATGCTATACTAGCTCATCATAATAAATGAATGTAATTCAAGAAAAAAAAGGCTAAATGAAAAAAAATGCTTTTAAAGGATATCATGGGAGTTTTACCAGATCGGGATAATTTTATGCGTTTCCAAAATATGTAGAAGTACTGCCACCACTGTGAGGATCCTGAGTGCACAACAGAAAAATAGTCCTTCTAGTAAACCCTGGTGTACTTGAACGAATGTAAGACATCTACTAGACAATTCTTTAAAAGTGTTACTCTGGACTTGAGATGAACTTTCCTGTTACAGAGAAGAAGTAGTTGCAAAGAGCTGGGAACATCTATTACTAGATCTGTAGTACATGGTCTACCTCAAATGCTGCCAATGCCTGAAAATGAAGCAGTTACCTCATCTTACTCCATGCATTAAGAATATAAAAGCCATTACTGTAAACACACTCCATTATGAGAACGAAAATAGAAATGGTTCACTGCCCCAGCTACACATAAAACTAAAAGGAGTTCACTCTCTTATGTGCAACTCCTATGCCAGCCCTTGGTTAGGAACTGCACTTAAATGCAAACTGTCAAGTGAAAATGAGGAAAGAGTAACTGAAGATTAATTTGGCTATTAAGTAGACTATACCTAACATGGTTACAAAAAAATAAATCAACAACCAGGAAATTCAAAGAGGTAATCACTATATTTAAGTAAATTTTCAACTACTTCAATTATTAGAGCTATTCCTTGAAAGACACTTCACTTCTCATAGCTGCCTACATAAATAAAAAATCTTTGACTAGGTAAAGGATGTTATAACTGAACACAACTTCAAGAACTAGACTGTGAAAGGCACCCAGAGGAAAAAAAAAATAAATCATTGGACAATAATACATCAAAATTTAATCTCTCTTGGAAAAGAGGAATTAGAATCTTCTTTTCCACCTATCCTTTGTTTTTTTAATAAGTTAAAAATCCTCCCAGTACTAGCTTTGATCTTTTATCCTAAACACCTTGAAGTAGTGGAAGCTCCAAAGAAGCTCAGAACACAGTGTTTAATTTAAATCTTCAGGCAAAGGCAACCTGTCCTTTTGTCACTGCTAATCATACTGCAAATAGGACAGTCCTATTTCTGTAAGTGCATTACTCAGAATTGTAGAATGAGTAAAGCAAATTCCTGCTCTTTTGGGGTTGTATTTTTTTTGGTGGGGTGGGGCTTTTCCCCCAAAAGAGATGCCAAACTTGAGGATAAGCTTGTTTCTTTTCAGGGTTTTTCTCTAAGTGAGGCTACCTAGCTGACTCAAGATTAGGCAAATAGAAAGTTACAGACTATATTTTTCAAAGACGATCTTATGAAGGAAGCAGCTACCAGTAAGAAAGGTGTGGAAGGATGCAAGAAAGTCTAATTACAGAAAATCAGACTAAGCCTTGAAAAGTTCCATGAATTTTATAATTAGTCAGTCTTTTATTGAATAGTATTTATCAACTTGGTGCAGTATTTTCTAAAGGCTATCCTAGCTGCTGTGAAAACAGCCAGCTGTGCTTCAAAAACTTAATTCTCTCTCTCCCGTAAAGAAAGAACTGAAAACCTGAAGACATCTCTGAAAGTCAGTCCAGCTACATGAACAGGTGTAAAAACTGAAGAAAAGTGAAAACTTAAGCTCTGAAAATGCCATTCCCTTTTTAGCACCTACTCTGGACAGGAACATACATGAAAGCCTGAATTGACAAACAGGAGAAAAATTTCATACTTAACCTTGCCCAGGACTAAAATGCAGTTTTGGTAAGCGGTCAGAGAGACAACTCTCTCTATGCTTAGAAAACACGTACCTTGTATCATTCCATTCCAAAGGAATTCAAGAATTTGAAAAACGAATGAGTCCTGTTAAGATTCTTTTACTTGGCAGTATTTTCTTGTTTTGTAGTTTGTTCACTATTTCCATGTAAAACAAAGTAGAATCATGAAGCATGATCATTTACCCTCAGTCTTGGTGTAGGCTAAAATCCAGGAGCTGAGAATCAGACATATTCCTCAGAGTACAGAAGATGCTAACTCCAAAGCAAAAGACTGACAAATGTAATCAGAAAGATATATTTCCTTACTATAAAGTTATGCTAAATAGAAAAAAATCCAAGAGGAAAGTTGAGGAAAGTCTGAATATGGATGAGTGTAAGTAGGTGATCTTGGAAGTTCCTTGACAGATGACGTTAACATTTGCATTGTTCTGTACTGACAGGTGTTTTATAAATAAACTCAAAACATGCACTGTTAAATATTAAGGTTTAAAGCTTTGACTTTTTTATATACATTTATTCACACACCTACAGTGCTTAAAACAACACTCTTAAACACATTTTCTTTCTTCCGTCAAGTGATGTCCACAGGCAGTCTTCAAAACTGACTAATCTTGGCATGAAGATGACTTTTTTTCCTGAAATCTGTTTTTCTCCCTCTGGTTGACATCATCGAACTCTCATTGTGAAGCCCCAGTTCATCTGAGAGTCCTGGTATCAAATTAAAGCAGCTATTAAAGAGGACATTGATGAACCATATGTTTAGATACTTTCTTCTTCTGAAACGCTCTTTAAGATGCTGGCCGTCAGTGCAATTAAATTGTTTTTCAGAACCAAAAGAGGTATGTTATCTGACCAAATAGGACTCGTGTGAAGAAACATGATGTTAACTTTCAGTTTAGGAGGATGTTTTTGTTATTTCTATCTAACCACAATTTGTTATTTTGGGAAGTTCACTAAAGGAAGGAAAAAATATCTGAAGCAAGCTCTCAAAAAATACACAAGACACTTCCAATACGATTAAGTTACAGAAAGTAAAACAAAAACCCAACCCAAATACAAAACTTAGAGTTGTTTAAATGAAACTACCTTTGTGTTAGAAAGATTTATTTCAAGATAACTTACAAAATTTACTCTCAAAGATTTGCAGAAAGGAAGAAGAATTGTGCTTCTTGCATTGAATTATAAAGTATATTGAATTTACTTAGAAAAAACTTGATTCTAAGTTGTTTCAATTATTGGTATTTTCTGTATTTACTGGAGGAGAAAATCATGTGTCTAACATAAAAATACATTTGAAATACACTATCTTCCACTTATAATGTCACATACCTTGAAAAACAAAACAAATGTTTGCTACAAAAAGTCAACAGTAAATCTTTTTGGAAAAAAAACCCCAAAAAACACCCAAACTAAAACCCCAAAACATTCATATATGTAAAAAAAAAATCCCCTGAATGTTTAATTTTAAATAGGGATTACATTGCCTACAGCTGACTGTGTTTTTGTTAATGCCATGCGACAATCTAAGAAAATAAACCACAGTTTTCGTATATCAATGTCATATCTGTTAAAAAATACTGATCTCAACTTATCTATTTGTTAGTTTACAAATAAAAATGTAGATAATTGTAAATTAGGGTAAGCAAAGCATGCAAATCTATAGATTCTATATCTGAATTCCTAGATTAGCATTAAAACCAATCACCGCAACAAATACCTCAACAGTATGCCTTGTGTGCAGAAAGGAAGCGATACTGAACATTCAATGCCACAACTGTAAGGTTTTCGGAGAAGCACCTGTGGCAGTTTCAGCAGTTTCTATATGGAATGCTCCCCCTTTCTAGGATTACTTGAAAAAATCAAGTCAATTCGAATTACGTAGCTGTAAAACATTGACATGTGTAGTTTTTACAGTTTCAGAATCTTCTGTTTGATTTAAACGGGCAATGGTGCATAAACAGGAAACTTATATCATAAGGGATCACATATTTGCAGGCAACATTAAGACTAAAAGTTACATTAACATACATAAAGTGCTGTAGCACATTATTCAATATGTAAGCCATTATCATGTGACCACCTTAACAACAAGATACTAAGCCTTTTATGCCTTTAAAGCATTATTACTTTCATCCTGAAACCAATTTGTCAGTTCTTCACTGAAATTTATATAGAATGGATTAAAATTACCGGTCAACTCATGGCTTCAATTACTTTAAATTTAGTAGGCTGTATCTCAAAAGAATTAGTAACTATTCCTATACAAAAAATTAGCAAATACAAGGATTAAAACAAAAGAAAGAGAAAAAAAGATCAGAACACTAAAACGCCCACAGTGAGAAAAAAAACGTTTCCTATATAAACATCAGTATACTAGTCTAAAATTTCTAAAAGCAAAATGATTTTAAAATACTAAAGTGTTTTAACCCTTTGGTGTCCAAATACAATAGTTGTAAGACAGTTTCAAAGTTTTTTGTCCTTTTTTATTTCTGATACCAAGAGAAAAATACTCTTAACTAAACAGATGTGTGTCACTGCTGGGAAGAGCCATAAAAATTCATGCTAGGATTACATACTGGGCATCTACAAAAGCACAAGTTGGTGCCAAGTTTTCATTTCACAATCAAACATGTGGCAGCTGAAATTATTTTAGACTTTTAAAAACAATGGTCGAGTTATGACAAACATCTTACAAAATCTTAACAAGGTGTCTATACTGGGAATGAATGGGTATGAAGCTCTCCTTTATGAAGCTACTTTTTTTTTATATGAAAAAACAGGTACACTACAAATTACGCAGCTCTAACGAGCTCCTGGATACTTCAACTCGGGACTGAGCAAATGCTGGCAGAAGAAAGATTTCATTACCCATGGCAGGCAACACTGGAATTACTACAAGCATCACCATCAGGTGGTGATTTACTGCTGTATCTGTGTTCCAATTTATATGCTTTAAGAAAGACTTCAAACAGAATACTTCACTTTGAAATACCTCTTGTAAAATTGATCCACAGTTTCAAATAAGATTTTGCCTGAACAATATAGGCCTATCTGACTTTGCCTGGCATCAACAATCAACGGCATTTTTAAATTCATATCCAATTATGTAACAAGTCATGCCTAAACACAACTCACAAAAGAAAGGTATCAAAGATTATGGAAACTCTTAAAACAACAGTCTGATTGCAATACAGCAGCACAGAAAAGACCTCCCCTATTAAAATGAAAATGACTATTTCCTAGGTAAGTAGCAAAAATGAATTCCAAGTAAGCACCATTTTCATACTGCAGCCACTTTGAATCCAAAGAGAATGAAGAGTTACTTAGCTAGCCAACCTTATGAAAATGAGAATTATCATTGCTGCTGCTATCATGTTTCTAGAAACAGATCAGGAACTGCAGATGAAGTCGCTTACAATGAGGAAAGCATTATGGAATACTATTAAGGGAAGGTTCAGTGCAAACTCTGACTTGGGAAGACAAACAACCTCGCAATTCATATTCTGCCAAGATGCCTCTCGTAGCAAATAAAATCACACTGTATCTCTTCAGCATAACAAATGAAAACCATTGATAGCCCAGAACTAGAAAAAGAAAGCAATCTTCTCTCAAATGTGCCAAATATGGAAGAAAGTTCAAGAGCATGGACAGTAAGAGCTTAAAAATTAAATGAATTTTAAAGTATTTTTGTGTCAAAAGGGGGGAGAAAAACCAAGAATTAAAGAACTAACTGTATTAGATGGATTCATTATTTTCCTGTAATAGGTATGGAGAGGGAGACCATCAAACTACAAAAAAATTTAGTTTTGTGACAAAACTAACTTGATGTTCTTATTCAATAAGACAGATGATCTTTTGAATTAAGAAACTAGTGAAGTGCATAAAACCACTTTAACTGAACTTTGCAAGAGTTTTTTCAACTTAGATTTTTCCTCCATTTGGAAGAAAATTTACCTACCATGTTTATGCAACAAGCAAAAACTGGAAGAAGGAGACAGAAGCTGAAACAGAAGAGCAACATTTCCCCCAATTTATAGCTGCCAAAGCTCTCCCAGGGTTTGTTAAGCCTCCATGCAATGAGATACATCTTGTAATCTGCAGCATATGACACATTAGAATATTTTTCTGATTAACCTGAACATGATCTGGGCCATGCCATGGCTACCTACTGGTGTCTGTCCAGGTTCAAAAGTACTAGTTGAACTATGATCAATGCTACTAAAAAGACACAAACTAGAACGGCAAACAAAATTCAAATCAATACAGCAGAAGTTAGCACTAATGTGTTGCAATTACCAATTCTCCCATCACATATCCAGTCAAAAAGTATCAGCAAATCAAGCACGGAACCTGTGTGCAGATCATCACCATCGACCACTGGAGTAACAAGCAGAAATAATTAGACCACTTTATTTGGGGATATACTGCACCCTTGTTTCTTCCACTGTATCTAAGTTGTGCTCTGGCCAAGATCACCTTTGTAACACTTTGGTTTCTCCACCTGACTTAACTACCTGGGTTTCTGATGTCAGTAACAGCTTATCTTGCAGAAAAAAAATAACCTATCTGAAGGGAAGCTGCAGAGTGGACGTGAGCACAGTCCCCCATGTGAAGGCAGACCACTCCCAACAAAAAAATTCATTCTTGTCAGAAATCTGAGCTTTCCTCACATAAAAGTCTTGGTAACACTTCAATGTTCTTTATCCAGCTCTTTTGGGCTGAAGAAAAAGCTGAGAAACCAGTGCTAAAAATCACAAAAGCTCAGCACTACTGAATAAGCTCCCCTATCAAGCTGATCCATATCCTGTGAACTTCCTTTATGCTCCAGAAAGGTCATAAAATATCATTGCTTTAATGGAGAATTTAACTTTTTATCAATAAAAAAATACAACCTCTCATGTTCCTGTATTTCTGAACTTATGTCAGTAACTACTGTTGTTACTCCACTCCCACTAAGAATAATTGACTCTAAAACTGATCAGGAACTTAGTAGTAGGAGTTTGCCTCAGCTTCCTGAAATTATTTAGAACAGCTGTAACTGTGAAAACTACCTATTTCTATTCAGGCCAACTGTAAGATTGAGCCTTTCTCTTCCACTTTTTTTATTTATCTGATATCCATGCATCTATGTTCTGCTTCAGTATTGCTAAATCTTTGAGACTAAACCCAAATTACTGCCTTACTTCACAATCACAACCTCCTACACTTTAAATTCTTCTACAATGAAGACAATCAAGTGTGAAATCAAAGAGGGAAGAAATTAGCAAGCTTTACTTGTAATTATTTTGCAGAAGAATTAAAGAGTTTCACCACAAAAATCTACAAACCACTTTAACTTTTCCTTTCCAGAGGAGTTTATGTAAGGCAGGAAAGGAAGAATGAATTCCAATACGAATTGCCTCCATACTGCAGAATTGTCACTAGAAGGATACTAGAGTGACAGCCCTTAAAATGCTTGCTATATACAGTTAAACAAGAACAGCCGCATTTTCCCTCAACTACACTGCACTGTTTAATAATGCAACAACAGTAATTAAACCAGCAGTTTAACTGCTATCTGGAGAACAAGCAACCAGGTTTGCAGAAAGAATCATGCATGAAATGGCAGAGTTTGAAAAGTACCATATTATCAGTATTAAAATACTAATTAACAGATTAAAGGCACTGTTGAAAAAGCACCTAAATCCTATTCCTAGACAAATGACAAGTAAGAACCTGAAGTCTCAAAATGAGCCTAATCACCCTAAGAAAGTAAGATGCTGTTTTTTCTACACTTTTATCAATGTAGCAGCAGTACAGCTTCTAAAGGAAAAGGATGACATTGTAATAGCACTTCCCAAGTATGCAAACATCAGAAAGGGACAGCAGATCCATAATTAAGGGTGAAGAAAACCACTGAGATGTTAAAAAAATGCAAGTATCTTCTAAGATTTTAAGAAATCGGGACGAAACCTAGAAACTTAACAGGAGAGATGTCTGAATCCTGAGACCCTTCAAGAAAACAGGCCATGGAAGATTCCCCTCCAAACGAAAAGGAACTGAGAGTTTACATCACAAAGGAATGGCCAATTTCTGTGTTGTCCTCATGAAATCTACACATCACTCTTCTTCTGTCTCTTCATTAAAGGTGACTGGATTTGAGAAAGCCAGTTAGTGTTAAGAATACAAATGAGAAGAACAAAAGTTGAGACATCACAGGAGTAGTCATAATTAAAATATGAAACAGACTTCACTTCAAACAGGAACACAGTGCAAGGATTTCACACAGGGCTAATCCAGCAGCACTAAAAAATTTACACTGAACAGATTTCTGTTATGGAGGATGGAGGCAGTTGTGAAGAATTAAAAATGCATGCTTTGCTTTTTTTTTTAATAACACAATGTAGCTCGTGACACATAACTTTGCAAAGAAGAATTAATTAAGCCACTGTCAGAGAATAGAATGCAATTTTTGCTGAAAAGCTGAGTAACAGAGATGGGACATTTCTGGCATCATAGAAGAGTTAATTTACACATTCAAATGAATGCAAGACAGCTTTAATGAGGAAGTGGCTGAAGTGTGTGCCTAAACTAGATCAAGATCACGATATGAATCTGTCATCTGGTAGAAACAGATGTACTGATACCTTTATCCCTGCATGTCAGACCTAGAGACCAGAGTGTAAGAAACTAGAAAGGAAGGTATCTCCATGATGTCTTGTAGCACCCCATCACAGTATACAAACCAAACTTCCCCCAAATCCTTATGATTTCTGGCAGGAAAATTAAAAGCTTTCCTATGCTACTATTCAAGCACCTTGATCAACTGAATTCTGAAGCAAGCAAGTAATTGTGTTCAACTGGATGGGTGCACACCCAGCCACATCCTGTCCCACAAATTACGCCTCTATCCCAGGACAATGCAGTGTTTGAAACTTCTCTCCTAGCTCTGAATCAAGTCACTAAGGAATACACAACTGTTCAAATGACAGTTGCAGAAGAACTTTCACTCAGAAATAAGCGTACAAAATGCACAAGTGAACTGCATACAAATGCACATAAAACAGAAGTTCAAATCAGTGTAACAGCTGCATCTGCTTTTTATTTTTTATTCATGTTCCGTGTTTATAGCTGACTTTTAGTATGCTGTGATGCAAACTATGTAACTATATTAAGACCCAGCATTTTAAAAAACAACGTAAAAGAGCAAAACAAAACATGGCACCAAGAAGGCTTTTCCTCCACAAAGAACTGTGGACACTTGTTTGTCACCATGATAAATAATACACAATTAAACACACATAAATTGCATAATTATGCTTTTTAGTGAAAATCCAGCAGTTACTATGGATACTTTAAAAGGTACTATCCACATTAAAAAGTCAGTTACACAGCAAACCTTTTCACTCATATGAGGACATTGTGACCACCTGCTTCCCCCTCTTCAAGGGTCCATGAATACCATAGTTAGTGGAGCAACCATTTTTATGGCTGTAGGACATACTGTGCACAGAATATGCTTCAGCTAAAATGAGAAGGTAAATACCACAAAAAAAATCAAAATATTTTCACTAGGGTACAATTATTATTTTTTAATATTATTAAAAATTTACACAGGAATAGAGACCCAAATTCTCTCTCATCAATTAGGAAAACAATGCAACATCTTAATGAAATTTAGAGACTGCAACATACTCTGTAAAAGCAATATACTAACAAGCCTGAAATAAAGTAAACTGAAACAGCAAGTGAGGCAATTTTATTCAAACTAAAATTCTTACTTTTATCCTTACTGGACTATTGTTCTTGGCTTCCAATATAATCAAAGGAGGGAATAAAGTAGAAGTACGGTAAACACTGATACCAGAAATTATACTAGTCCAAATTACTTCATTTTAAAAGCAGTATTTCAGTAATCATATTTCAGTCATTAATAAAAAAAAAAAACATTTCTTGCAGTATTATACTATTGATTGCTAGTGCTCGTGTAATAATGAAATAGTAACATCCCTGCTTTACTTTCTATAAAAAGCCAGGGATGGTGCAATACTTGATGCATACTATAAATAACAGGTACAAGCCGTATATTTGACTATTTGCAGTCAACAAGGGATATTCTCTTTATCTTCACATAACTAGATTTTTGGCACTATAACTGTAATGAAGAAATAAAGAAAAATTGGGTAAGATCTAATCCCCACCAAAGAAGGCCATATCCACCATCAGTACACATCAGCACTTTAGTTCTAGTTACTGCTCAGTTCTACATTTAATAAAACTCTTGCCCTTGGTCCTAGATAACCAATTATAATTTTGGTTAATATATATACACAAATTAGAACTCAAACAGACATATAAAATCCCTCTCCTTTTCTTCTAACTGAAGCCATAAAATAAAGGAGTCAGAAGTTTCAGAGCACAAATATTTTCAGCAACATAATCATTAGAGATATGGGGCCAGTTTCCAAACCCAAAGAACCCCAAATTGATCAGCATCAAAATCATATTCAAAGGTTTGGCCTAATTTAACATATTAAGCCTGGAAACTAGATTCTAAGGAAAAAAATCCTCACCCCAGTTAGTCAATGGCTAGCTCACTCAGGTGAGAGGGTCAAGTCCTCATCCTCTAATTGACTAAATGTGGGTTGCTCCACCAGCCTACTGCATTTGCATCCCTAATTTTAACACTTCCTGGATAGGATCTGATATTTAATTACCTATAGAACTTGTGACAAGTCTACCTTACTGAAACACAGATGGAATTCAAAGTTAGAACACTGAGAATTCAAATTATTTCCTGCTCACTAAAACTGCTATAAACCTACGCTACTTCTGCTGCAAATAGTTTTGGTCAAAGGAAGATACCACTCTCCAAGTTTTACAGAAATGTTTTCCTTACGTTTTGAAAATAGGATGTTTAGAAAGTGAAATTTTAGTTCAGTAAGTTAAAGTTGCAGCCACATCTCCAACCTCAGTTACTCAGCTACTCATTTTGAAAGGCCTCTGGATGTAACTGATCCTTTTCTTTACATCAGACTCTTAACTCATTTCACACTGTTAATGCAGTTCCGCAATTTCTCTTTTGATTGGTTACTTTGTAAAAATCACAAGATTACATACTAATTGATGATGATAATTAAGGTTTGCTCAATTCCACAGTAAATTTAAATCCAAGTTTATCCTAAGATATCTGAAAGTGAATGCAAAATCAGAATTTATAGATTTGAGACTGATTCCATGAGCTTGTCAATAACTTGAGACAGCTGCATAGTTATTTTAGTGTCACCTTTCTACGAAGCAATCTTTTTATATAAAACAATTTTTCATTACTCTTAACTTAAAAGATACTACATTCCCTCAATACTCTATGATACTATTGAAAAGAATTAAATTTTATGACAGATTTATCAGGGCAGCATTACAAAAACAGTAAGATGGAAACCAAAGGGTAAAACAAGAATTTGACTACAGGATTCTTATTTCACTTACAACTTAAGTTTCAGATTCCAGATTAAAATACAGTAACTAGTATTAAGATAAACCATTTAAGATAATAAGACTAGTTCTAATTAAAACAAATTGCTAAAGTATTTACATTATTATAAGCCATAGAGCTTATACTCAACATTTCTAGGTGAAAACTGCATCCATTTTGTCCATGCTGTAAGTTTCAAAAGTTTGTGAGATTTTCTGAATGTTTTTGCAGTACATAAACCTTCAAAGAAAAAAGTTAACAGGGCAAATACACAATACACTAGCAAACAGTATTAAACTAACTGCAAAGAGTGTGCGAGACGCTATTTTGCAGATAATGTTGCTTTTGCATTGTTTTCTATATTTATTCACCAGTGCAAGGTGCAAATTTGTCATAAAAAAATAACTACATGCTACATGAGGTGTAGAATTTGGGGACAACTGACAGAAGCATGATAAATATTTTAAAATATTAGATATAAACGCAATACTAATCTAGCACACTGGTATCACTTATGTAAAATAAACTTTATCACTAGACATGCAAACCATGTCAGGCTTCATTACAGTTGAACATGTCTAGGTGTCTTTTAATCAGGTGTTGGCTATTTTGACTTTTCCATCTGACATTAGTATGTATGTTTACTGGTCTAAGTTAGTCAGCTAAACACACAACAATCAACAACAAGAAAAAATACCTCACTTACTCTATTTGCGCACCATGAGCCACAAGGGCACTTATGGAATCCATACTACCAGACCGTGCTGCTTTATGAATAGGAGTTTCACCAACATAATCCTGTAAAGACAAACTACATTTTGTCAAGCATAATCTTTCAAAAAATCAAAATCTTATTTTTACAATATTCACTTTAATTAAGAAAGCAGATATACAAAAGCAACATTTATTAGCTAGCAAGTGCATCAGGTACTTTATTATTATTTTAAAGTTTGCAGTATGCTGTCATGTACATTAGGTATTTAGGAAGAAATAATGCTAAGGGCATCTAACTCACAAGATAAGCCTTATCCAGTAACTAGGCAATCAGCAGGGTCTTAATTCAGCAAAAGGTGTTAAAACCCCCCACAATATATACCACTGTAACAAAATAGTCTAACACCTTTATTGCCCAGCCCTTGTGTTTCCCAATATGTAGGACTGAGGAAGCCACCTTGAATTTAGAAGCAGTACAGCCAAGTTTGTGGGTCTATACTGCTTTCAGATCTCACTGACACATACAGTACTGTATTGCACCATAAATACTCACTAGGTGAGGAGTACATATGTCTAACTCTACTGTAATAGAAATAAGGCCAGAGTTCACAGGACAGGCCAGGTATCTCCTGAGACATACACATTGACTCATGTCCTATATACTTTTCTGACTATCTTTATTCATTTACATTCCATTATTAACTGGCAGATACAATCACTTCATCAGTTCATACTATGTGCAAACATACTGGTAGTACTGTATTACTCTTCAGGCAAGTCCTCCCTACAAGCTATCTTCACAGGTAACTGGGAGAATCTACAGCAATTTTATAAACACAATTGGAAAGCAGTAGGACAGCTCCATGCATCATGATCTACAGGCTGCAGACAAAATTCAGTACTTGCAATTAATCATGGGTTAGGGTTGGAAGGGAACTTAGATCACCTAGTTCCAATCCCCCTGCCACAGGCAAGGACACCTCACACTAAACCATGTCACCCAAGGCTCTGTCCAGCCCGGCCTTGAACACCACCAGCAATGGAGCATTCACAACTTCCCTGGGCAACCCATT